>JAHRHZ010000144.1:9959514-10053424 GCA_024137785.1 Ginglymostoma cirratum | reverse complement strand
CTAGGCCCAAAACATCAGCCTTCCTGCTCCTCTGATGCTGCTTGGCCTGCTGTGTTCATCCAGCTCTGCACCTTTACCTAGCTTGAGGTTGGATGGTGGCTCAGTGGTTAGCACTGCTGCCTCACAGTGCTAGGGACCTGGGTTCGATTCTACTCTCAGGCAACTGTCTGTGTGGAGTTTGCACATTCTCCCTATGTCTGTGTGGGTTTCCTCCCACATCTCTAAAGATGTATAGTTAGGTGGATTAGCCATGGGAAATGTAGGGCTACAGAGGTAGGCTAGGGGCTTGGATCCAGGGATGAGACACTCTTTGGAGAAGATTCAATGGGCCAAATGGCCTCTTTCTGCACTTTGGGAATGCTATGGTAGCAGGTTCACACCCGATCTTGGTTACATTGAAGCTGGTTCTTGTCCTAGTTTGGAGACCAGTGGAATAATCCAGAAGGGAAATGTCAAATTATATATTCATGAGGCAGAGAAAGGAACAATTTTGTTCATTTTTGTAGAACATTTAGGGTATCCCAAAGTGAGCAGGAGTCACGCCCAATTCTTGAGTTTGATCTACATGAATGCCACAATTTCCAAGTAAAAGGTGAAAAGGAGGCTCACTAAAATCCCTTGGAAGTGCTGACGTTACGTATGGTTTGTCCTTTCCATTTGATATTTTCATTTATAAAGACATATGAATTGGGAGCAAGAGTTGGCCACTACCCTCAAGCCTGTTCCATTGTTTGTGGCTTGATGTTTTGAAAGGGCAGTGCCTCAGAGTGTCCAGTTCAGATCATATCTGAAAGACAATCTGGTGCTCTGTTTTTTCTCCCCAGAGTATTATATATATTTTTGGTGGACTCACCAACAAATTCAGGGCATGAGGTACAAAGGTGATTTACATATAATTTGTACTTATGTGGTATCTTTAATGTAGTTAAAGGTCCTAAGGTGAAATATACAATTATCTTTGGAGGCGTGGCCTTATAGAGGTTAATAAAACCATGAGGGGTATAAATAAGGTGAATAGCAGGTGTTTTTTTCCCAAGGATGGGGGATTTCAAGACTAAAGGGCATTTTTTAAGGTGAGAGGAGAAATGAATTAAAAAGGACATGAGGATCATTTTGTTTTACATAGAGACTGGCTCGTGTGTGGAATGAACTTCCAGAGGAAGTGTTGGATGTCAGCACAGTTACGATGTTTAAAAGACATTTGGATAAGTACGGGAATAAGAAACGTTTGGAGGGATATGGGCCAAGTGCAGGCAGGTGGGACTAGTTTAGTTTGGAATTATGGTCAGCATGGACTGGTTGGACTGAAGGGTCTGTTTCCATGCTGTATGACTCTTTGACTCCAAAGTGGATCATGAATGCATTATTCAGAAAGTACAAGGGACACCTATCCCAATTATTGATTCATTGTAGAATCTACTGGTGTGCTGTTGAGCAATTTAGTATGTCTCATCCTTTCTGCTGTTTGTTGATGCTACCCCTTAACAACACCAAGCTAAAAGAAACTGACAGGTGAAACATGCACGCTCATGCCACCCACTTCTGCCTCACCACCAGCTCGCTCAATCACTCCACGCCATTTGACATGCCCCATTGCGTGCCCAACATCCAGTACAGGATGAAGAGAAATTTGCTCAAACCTGACATTAGATAATCCAAGACAATTGTCTTCGGTCTCCTCAGCCACTGACTCCTGTCCTTGCCTCAGCCACAGTTTGTGACTGAATCAGAGTGTTCACGGTCTTGACATCCTGTTTGGTCTTGAGCTAAGCTTTTGACATGATAACCTCTCCATCACCAAAGCTACCTACTTCCATCTCTTTAGCATCATCCATTTTCGACCCCTGCTTTGCAATAGAGTTAAGTGATTTGGGAAAGAGGTGATGTGTTGCTTTTGCTTTTCCTAAAAATCCCAGCCTCAGGAATTTAGGAATTCAGTCTCAGGAACTCTGCTGCAGGATAAAAAAATCACTTGTTTGAGCATCAGGTAAATAACTAAAGTTTCTGCGATTTGTGCCGATAAGTAAATTGTGTAAAGAACATAATGTGGTAAAGATTTGGCGAATGGGAATCTTGAGTACGTTGTGAGTTGATTTGGATTCAAGTTGGAACACAATGCATGACAATATAAAGGATCTGTTTATAAGTACAGGAAATGTTAATATGGTGGATTTTAAAAATTATACCCCTATATGAATCACCAATGTAAGTACAACTGTTCATAACTTAGACATTCAATAATTAAGGGCCTCCTGTATAATGTGGGAAAATGTGAACTTGCCCACTTTGGCATGAAGAACGAAAAGAAAGGATATTTTCTAAATAGTGAGCGATTGCATAGTATTGACATACAGAGGGATCTGGGTGTCCCAGTGTATGAATCACAAACGGTTAGTATGCTGGTACAGCCAGATTTTGGAAAGCTAAATAAAATGTTAACATTTATCATGAAGCCAGTTAAATCCAGAGGTGGGGATATTATGCTTCAGTCATAAAAGGCATTGGTGAGACCTCATCTGGACAACAGTGTACAATATTTGTCACCTTAATTAATGAAGAATGTAAATATGTTGGACGCAGCTCAGATAAGTAACTGATACCTGGATTGGGCAGGCTGTCTTTTGCTTGTGTTTTCTGGAGTTTAGAAAAGTAAGAGGCAAATTGGTTGAAACATATAAAACCTTGAGTGGTCTTGACAGGGTAGATGCCGATCAGATGTTTCTCTGTGGGACAATCCAGAACTAGGGGGGCACTGTTTAAAAATCAGGCATGGTCCTTTAAAAATAGAGGTGCAACAATTTCTTCTTCCAAATGTCATGAGCCTTTTGAATGGTCTTCCTGAAAAGGTAGAAGAAGAGTCCTTGAATATTTTTGAGGCAAACGTGGATACGTACTTAATAGGCAAGGTGAGGGGGGAGGTGATGAAAGGTTATCAGGGCCAGGTAGGAATACAGTTTTGAGGTTATAATCAGATTTGCCATGATCTTATTGGGTGTGGAGCAGGCTTGTGAGGCTGAATGATTTACCTCTGCTTTTAATTCAGGTGTCTTGTGGCTTCCATAAGTTACGTTTGTTTCTCAGATCACACCATGTGCTGTGGGCTGACACATTTTTTTGTTCAAAACACAGACTGCAGTGCAGTTATGAGCGATTTCACACTCTAGATATTTACATCTCCATGTGCGTGAATGTATGGTTTTAAATATTTGCTAATAAAGTAGGTACAGAATTCAATTACATTTAATTTATTCATTCATGAGGTGCAAGTGTCACTGGTAAGGCAAGCTTTTGTTGCCCAAACCAATGGAACATGGGGCTAGTGGCCTACTAGGCCATGTAAGAGGGCAATCACATTGCTGTCTGCCTGGAGTCACATATAGGCCAGACCAGGTAAGGATAGCAGATTTTCTTCACTAAATGACATTTGTGAATCAAATGGATTTTTACAACAATCAGTGAAAGTTTCGTCGTTACCGCCATGAATGATGTTAGCTTTCAATTCCAGATTCATTAATTTAGCTTGAATTCTTTCAGTTGCTGGGATGGGATTTGAAGCCATGTGTATCCATAGCATTAGCTTGGGTCTCTGTTATTAGTCCATTAACATTACTACTGAATCATTTTCTGCCACAGAAAAGCGGGGGAATTTTTCCCGGTCTCTCTAGTCAATAATTATCCCTCAAGCAACGTCCAGAAAACAGATCATCTGGTCACCAGTACAATGCTGTTGTGTGGCACCTTGCTGCGTGAAAATTGGCTACTACATTTCCCACATTATAACAGTGACTACAATTCGAAATAAACACCACTGTGTTCAATTCTGGTTACTCAGTTATAGGAAGGATCTTATTAAGAGAGGGTTCAGTAGAAATTTACCAGGATTGTTGCCTGGTTGGAACATTTGCGTTAAAAAGAAAGGCTGGATAGGCTAGAACTTTTTCAGTGGAGCACAGGACGTTGAGGGGTAACCTTAGAGAAGTTTATAAAATAATGCAGGTATTGAGTTAATGGTAGTTGTCTTTTCCCTAGGATGAGGGATTTCAAGACTAGGGGGCACATTTTTAAGGAAAGAGGAGAGAGATTTTAAAAGCACGTGAGGGGCAAATTTTTTACACAGAGGGTGGTTTGCATGTGGAACGAACTTCCGAAGGAAATAGTGGATGTGGGTATAATTACAATTTAAAAGCCATTTGGATACGTACATGGGTAGGAAAGGTTTGGAGGGGTATGGGTAAGGAGCAGGCAAGTGGGACTAGTTTAGTTTGGGATTATGTTCGACATGGACTGGTTGGACTGAAGAGTCTGTTTCCGTGCTGTATCATTTTATGACTTCATTGCTTCACACTTTGTGACATCTTTAAGTAACATTATGATGTTGCAGAAATATAAGCTTACCATTTTTGAGATAAACGCTCAAAAACATCAGGCTTTGATTATGGTCGAATTAAGTTGGACTTTGGAACGAGAGAGCGGGGCATTAAAAGCTTTGAATCTGACTGTTGAACCCATGCTGCCTGGGACCATTAAATGAATTCCAGAGTTTGGATGACATGACACAATAATGCAGAACATCCAAAATATATGCTAAACTTTCAGGGAAATAGTTTCATTCCATTGCACACTAGACAAACCGTTGCAGAACAGCAAGTCCGAACAAAAGCTGGAAAAGTCTTTGAATGCTTTGTTTATGCCAACCCTCAGCGCTCTTTGTGCTGCTTTTACTGAGACTGTTGGAAAGGCAATGAGGTGGTCTATGGAGGCAGTGGGGGATCAGCCTTCATTGGTATTCTTTTGAAATAGATATTAAAACTGTTGACAAGACGAGCAGACAGGGTACTTTCAGAGATGGATGTGCAAGCAAATCACAAATCACAGTCAATCTGAATTTCAGGTTTGGGCTGAGGGGCTTAAATAATTAAGTCAATACTACTGCAAGGAAAGACATGCTGTGAAAGCTTTCTGTCTTGCATTCATCAGGACAAATGCAAGAGTGCCACAATTCAGAAGACAATAATTTATTTGGTATTCGTGTGTCTGTCCTGATGAGTGCAAGGTGAAAACTCCAGCAAAGTTTGTCTTTTTAGCAAGATTTATGTTTTGTACCACCAAGTGACTATAAATAAATTAATCTTGCCACACGGCAGTGTCAAGCAGGGGATGTATCAAGTCAAACCAACGTTTTACCTTTATATTGAAAGTTGGATGAGCAATGTCATAACAGACTGCAACAACTTGTTAGCTAGACATTGGGATTACATTATAAAATATCCACTCGATTCTCACATGGGATGAGACATGTGAGCATGGTCTGCAGTCACGTATACTTAGAGCCATATTTGTACGTAGGGCCATATACAAACTCACATGCCTATATTCAACAATCACCAGCTTCTGTTGTATGCTATCAGTTGCGGCTCAGCATTCTTGTGACTGACTCAGAAGGTCATGGGTTCCAAGCCCCACTCCAAGATACGTGCACAGAATCTGAACTTTTCCTGCTAATGTGGTGCTGGGGGAGTTCTGCACTGCCCAGAAAGGCAGGCTTCTGAATAAGACATTAAACTAAGATGCTGCTTCCCCCCTTAAAAGATCCTATGGCCCTCATTGAAACTGAGCAGGGGAATTATCATTAGTGTCCTGCCAATGTTTATCCGTTAAACCAGCCGGTATGAAAAATTACTTGAATGGTTTGGTCATTTCTTTCATTGCTGTTTGTGAAATCTTTGTTGTTCTCAAATTGGCTCATGTATTTCCCAAATTATATAACAATGACTACACTTTGAAAGTAATTTGTTGACTTTAAAGTGTGTTGTGAATGTTGGTGGGAGTTGAGACACAAGCTCATTTCTTTCTCTCTGGCCTCAGCCTGTTAGTCAGTCGGGGAATGTAGTCCCTGTTTTATTGCTCAGCTGAGAGTGTCTGTGGACAGGAGCCTGTAAGTTTGCTCAGTGGTGCTTGGGGTTATGTCCTGGTATCTGACTGGGTTTATTTCTACATTTTAAGGAGACAATCATAATATTGACAGCATCATTTATAAGTGGAACCCCAACACCCGTCTGTTTGAGAGGAACCAGACCATCCCAACCTCAGGAGCCTATGACTGGGAATTCTTTACAATCGGACCCTATTCCTTTTTAGTCGTGGCGAACACCTTCAATGGGACATCAACCCGGATCTACTCCAGGATTTACATCCAGCTGGGAGGAATGTTCCGACTTTTCCAGTCAATCCCGGTAAGTGCCCAAGTAGAAGCAGAACACTGCAGACACTGGGAATCTGAAGTGAGAACAGAGAAACTCAGCAGGTCCGGCAGCTTCTGTGGAGAGAGAAACAGAGGTAACATTTCAAGTCCAATATGCCTCTTCAGAATAGAAAATGGTGGTTTTTATGCTGTTAACAGCTTTAATCTGCTCCACCCTCTCCTTTCCCCCTGGTAACAGCATAAATTCCATCATTTCCCACTCCCTCTCAGTTCTGAAGAGTCAGAACAGATTCAAAATGTTAACTCTATTTCTCTTTCCACAGATGCTGCTGGACCTGCTGAGTTTCTTCGGCATTTTCTCTTTATATTTCTGCAAAGTTCCTCCGTTGATTTAAGTAGTCAAAAGACCTCACAAGGTGAGGAGAGAGGGGCAGGTGTCTGCATTTATAAAGCATCCTAACCCGTTATGGGAAATAGGAACAGGAAGAGGCCATTCAGCCCCTCAAAGCTGTTCCATCACTTAATGAGATTATAGGTGACCTGCGTTTAAACTCCATCTATATGTGTTACTTGGGAACACATCAAAAACTATCACTGGAAATGAATTATTTTGAAATGGTGTCTCCACTCTTACATGAGTAAAACAAAAACACACATCTGTGTATTACACAGCAAGATTCCACAGGTACCACTGTAACCACTGCACTATGAACAAACCAGGACAATATATGAATGGTTTTCCCTGCAGGGGTTGGATACAATTTAGCAGCTTTATAGGTTGTTTCGGAGAGCAGATGAGAGTCAACCTCATTGCTCTGGGCCTGGATATCACTTTCAGGCCAGACTCTACAATGTTGGCAAACTTCCTCCCATAAAGGGAACTGGATGGGTTTTTACAATTCAGTAGTTTCATGATTATTGACAAGATTAGCATTTTATTTCAGATTTGGTGACTAATTGAATCTAAACCCCACCCTTCCATGGGTACTCTATGAGTACACATAGATCATGTCAATGAGCTCTCTGTAGTCTTTGTCAACTCTCACATAATTGACTGATAAGAGAATTCCCTGCAATTAAACAGTGACTAATGCTCACCAAAATCATGTTTGGGTAGAATCCAACTTCACAGCAATGCAGATGAATTTTGAAAATGTGGCTTCTGTTTGTATCTCTGTAAACATGAAGACAACATTGCAATGTGAAATTGATTAAAGTTCTCCACCTTTTTCCTCTCTAGATTTAGATTTAGGTTTTTCAGATTTTAGATTTTTTGTCATGTGTACTCAAGTACAGGAGTACAATGGAAAGTGTATAATTTATACCAAAGTGCCTAGACACAAAAAAAGCTTAAGTACAACGTAGTTAGAGAAATGAGAATTGAAAAGTTAAGCATTATTTCATAGAATAGTAGAAAAATAAAGTAATAGGTTATGGTTTACATTGAAGTCTTTTGTAGTTTAAACAAGGAAAATGAAGGAATAAGCTAAAGGTTCAACAGTCTTTAATGAGTCCTCCACTTATCTCATTCTCTGGGAGACCTCAGGCCTCCATCTATCAACGTTAACTTATGTCCAGTTCACTCTATTGCCTTTCCTTCACAGCTGCATAATATTTATCCTCCATAATATTTACATGCTGCTCTCTAACCTTAGTCTTTCTCCTGACTTTTCTGCGAATATTTTTTTCCTGTTTCTTCTACTCTATTGTCTCCATTCAGCCTAGATTCAGTTGAATGGAAAGCCTCACCAGGTTTTTCGATTAATATGCTTTAGCTGATGATTGACAATCTCAGAGCTTCTGCACATGCCAGTAGCTTTCTTGAGTGTAGGTTTCTCCGCTCCCTGCAGATGTGCTTTCACAGCAGGGTCCCTCATGCCTGAGACAATCCTATTTCTAATGAGTTCCCCTTTCACTTGTCCAAACTTACAGATCCAGTGGGATGTGCCGAAGTAATCATGTCCAGATCAATTGTCTTCCTCTCGCCTACAGCATACTGTTCATACACAACATTAATATGGGTTAAAAAGTGCATCTTCAAAGCTTTCAAAATCTCCCCTTTCTGGCTCTTCTGCCTTGCCATGAGATCTAGGCTGCTACAAGCTATATTGCACATTTTCACCAGCTTTCACTGATACCATGAATACTACTCTGATTTGCTCGTCTTTTCAAAAAATAATTCCGTAGCTATTTCATATTTTGCTACCAATAGTGGAAAAAAATCCAATTGTGCGTCAAATTTCCTTCTATTTCCACTACAGTGGAGAATGGAAAATGCATAGCCATTTTGACTTGGCCAATAACTCCAAGTTATAGACTGTTGCATTTACTTTGCATTCTTGCTGTTTCTTTTAACAATAGCCTCTTTTAACAGCTCTAAAAATGCCATACGTTTTCGACTGGATATTCCTTACTGTCTTCCTTGTAACTGCTGGCTCTGTTACAGCTCTGAATATCCACACATTTTCAGCTGTACCATTCCTGACGTCATTTTTTTTTACAAGTGTTTAATGTCAGCACCCAGATGATGGCACCCGAAGGCTCTTATGACAGAGGTAGCGGTCACGTGTCTGTGGGAAGCCAGCCAGTACCCTAACAATACAGTTGCATTTCTCCGAATAAGATCTGTACACGACCATACCAGCTTCTGCCAACTCTGTAATCACCCTGTAGCTTTTTCAGATATCTGTATTCCTGCAATTTTGACCTGTTGCACATTCCTGATTTTAACCTTCCCACCATTGCTGCCCACGTCTTCAACCGTCTAGATGTCAAACTCTGGAATTCTCTCTCCAAATCTCTCCCTGTGTACTCCTCTTGATCTCCTTATGAGGCTCAACATCAAATTTTCTCTGGCTGTGCTCCAGTAAAGAAGCCTGGGACATTTTACTGTATTCAAGGCTATATACAAACTCAAGGTATTATCGGTGGTGGGCTTTGGGAGGAATGCATTTCCAGTGCTGGGTGTCAGTTAAATTGGTTGGCTAGACATGTTGGTTTACAGTGCAGAGTGATGCCAACAACATGGGCTCAATTCCCACACTGGCTGAGGTTACCATGAAGGTCCTGTGTTCTCAACCTCTCCCCTTACCTGAGGCATTGTGACCCTCAGGTTAAACCAGCACCAATCGTCTCTCTCTATCTCTAATGAGAAAGCTATAGGATAGGGAAGATTTCACAATTAAAAAGAATTGATCTCCAAGTAAGCACCATCTTGAGGGCACTGGTTACAAATGACTGACAACTCAACACAATCTTGAAGGTGCTATGTGTACAAAATATTTACATTACTTAAACCCTCAGGACTTGCAGGATTAGTTACACCTTGTTCCAAGAAAATCAAATTTCATTTTCTGAGCCAACTGGTTTCACAATCTGAGCAGAGGGAGGTATCAAGGCTGCTCTTGCTTTGTATTCATTTCAAGGACATACAGGATTGTCATCATGTGGCAGTATCAAGGAGCAGAGCCGACAGGCAGGCTTCATTATAGATCTTTCCTCCGTTTCAACTGCATGTTGCTAACGATTCGTTGTCACATCTCCTGGAACAACATCACTTGGCAAGTGCCATCTCAGCTCTTCATAATTAACCAATTTTTTCTCTCCAGCCTTGGAAGCAACAGAGATATCATTAGCGATAAAAGATAATCAGGCAATCTTGCTCACAATGCCTGATTGAGGAGGGATATTAATCCTCAGGCTCTCCAGTTGAGTGTGTAACAGCTTCCTGACGGAAAGACTGAGAGACATCAATTAGTGTACAGCTACCTCCCTGAGTTAGTGTATAGATGTCTCCCAGAAAGATCTCAGTGTACAGATTGTACTAATTTTAAGAAGGTAGCTTAGACCCTCTTATTTTGGAGGTAGATATGAAGTGTGTGTTCCAGATGTGATGTGACTGGTCAAACTACTCAATGTTAAACAAAACACAATTTACTTAAACACTTTTGTGAAAATACAAACAAGATAAAGGAATTTAGAATAACCTAACTATTGGAAAACTTAACCAAATAATAGATACAGTAATTCTTACTAATTAACTGCTCCAATACAGTAACATCCCATAAACACAGCCCTTGGCAAAAAGGCATATTCAGACACATACGCAGTTCTCCAATCCAGGAGGAAGAAACATCAAGAGAAATTTCTGAGAAAGTAGAAGCCAGGAATCTTTCACCAAAGCTTCCAGCTCTTCTGAGACCCCAAACAGCTTCTGATGCTACTGAAGGAACCAAAACCTAGAAATCCCAATCTGTGAGAGGTGGCCACACCCATTCAGGCTGTAGAAAAAAGCACATGGCCTCCTAAGCTGTTTACTTAAGTTGTCTTCAAGTAGCCAGTTTGGTACCTCTGCCGTACAATCTCTCTTCAAAAACAAACCCCAGGACAAAATAACCTTTTAAAGTGACAGCATCATCACAAGATACCCCTCAGAAATGTCTCAAGCAATGTACAGATACCTCACAGACAAATCCCAGTCAGTGTACAGATGTTCCCTGGATAATGCCCAGACACAATATAGATATCTCCCTGAGAAATATCAGCCAGTTGTACATAGATCTCCTGGAGAAATCCCAGTCTCCAAGACTCAAGCTGAGGTTAATTTGATGTAAAGTGAAGTTTTGTCAATATACACTCAGAGAGCGCGCCCAACAGTTATTAACGCAGTTTTTAAAAAGAAAATACAGTAATATAAGAAAATATATCTGGATTTGGAAACGTGAGTTAAATTGTTGATGTCATCTTGTTTGGAGAAAAGAATTCTTTTGGAATAGCCTTGCTTTCAGCTGACAACTCTAATTGAGGGTACAGAAATATCCCTGGGGATAGACTAAGAGATACTAGCAGCTGACACAAGTAAATGATAAGATGTTGCTGTGACAGCTGACAGGAATTGTCTTGTCAAATTCCCTTTTCCTCATGCATCTTTCTAATTGGAAAGCCCCACTTCCGTTCTCTTTGAAAATGGAAGGATGCCATTCATTTCCTCAGGCCTGCTCCCGCATTCACTGGATTATATCTCCATCTACCTGCCTTGGTTAGATATTGCTTTAATGCCATCAATTAATCTCAGTCTTAGAAATTTCAGTTGGCTCTCAACCCCAGCTGACTGTCAGGGTAAGAGGCTGGGGGATATTCCACATTTCCACAATTCTTTGTGTAAAGAAAAGAATGCTCTAATTCCACACCATTGTGGCCTTGAGCAAATTTAAAGAAATAGATATGCATTTGTCCTGGTCTCTATCTATCCTGTTAAATTCTTGCATCAATTTAAATATCTCAATCAGATTACCCTTCAGCTTTCTGAATTCAAGGGAATACAAGCCCAATCCAATGAACCTATCTTCATAACTTAAATCTTTAAACCCCAACCCCCACCCCCGAATCAGTCAGATGGATCTGTGCTGTGTCCTAATTAAGGTAAAAATTTTGTTCCTAAGGTATAGAATCCCTACAGTGTGGAAGCAGGCCATTCAGCCCATCGCATCTAAGCATTCGTCCCAAAGTGCATCCTACCCAGACCCACCCTATCCCTGTAATCCTGCATCCTCACAGCTAATTCACCTAGCCAGCCAGGAGGTGGTCTTGCTTGATTTGTGTGGGACCCATTGCTTTCTCGACAGATGATTGATGCCCACAATCTCTGTTCAGTTTCTATGAGGTTTCTTGCCAGTTTGGCCACTCTTTCCCATGTCTGCTATGTTTCTCATGATACTGGCGTTATGCTGCAGATTTTCACACTTGGACACAGTGGCACAGAGCCCCTGCTCTGCTTCCTTTATCGATATGACCACTTTCAACTCAAGCTCTGCTGGATGTTCCTGCACAGAGGAGAATGATGACCAGTTTCTCCACCTCTACAGCCTGCTCCTCCAACTGTGGCTGAAGCAGCTGCACAAACTGTTAACCTTCCCCTTTCTTCCTTCAGCTCACTCATGGTGGCTCTGCTAACTGCAAATTCAATCATAGAATCCCTACAGTGTGGAAGCAGGCCACTTGGCCCATTCGGCCCACACTGACACCCTGAAGAGCATCCCACCCAGACCAATCCCCCTAGCTCATCCCTGTAATCCTGCACTTTCCACAGCTAATCCGCCTACACTGCACATCCCAGGACACTATGGACACTTCAGCATGGCCAATCCACCTAACCCGTACATCTTTGGACTGCGGGAGGAAATGGGAGCACCCGGAGGAAACCCATGCAGACACAGGGAGAATGTGAAAACTCCACACAATCACCTGAGGCTGGAATAAAACCCGGGTCTCTGGCGCTGTGAGGCAGCAGTGCTAACCACTGAGCCACCGTGCTGCCCTTGGCACTAGCTTGGCTAGGGGAGTAGCTGGTTCTGGAGCACAAGTCTTCAGTACTATTGCCACAGTGTTGTCAGGGCCCAGTGCTCCCAACTGTTCTTGATATCACATGAGTGAATCAGATTGGCTGAAGACTGGCATCCGTGATGCTTGGGACCACTGGAGGAGGCCAGGATGGATCATCCACTTGGCACTTCTGGCCGAAGATTGCTGCAAATTCTTCAGCCTGATAGTTTATGCTGTTGTGTTAGTCTCTTTCATCATTGATGATGGGGATATTTGCCGAGCCTCATCTTCCAGTGAGTTGTTTATGTTTCTTCTCCTTCTGCTTCTCTTCTTTCAGAGCTTCTTCCTCCTGACTGAGCTCCTCCGAACAGTTCTTTACTCTTGTCAATAGCCTCTCCATGCTGGTTTTCTCATACCCCCAATGCTTTCCTTCTCTCATTCAACCCCTACCCCACCCCCAACTTTAAGAAGCTCCTTAAAAAGCTTACCTTTTCACTAAGCCTTTGACAACAGTTTGGGGTGAAGTCCTGTTAACAGCTCAATATGCAAATAAGCCAACCGCCCAGACATTGTTGCATGACCACAGGCTCTCTGCTCCGCAGCGCTCAAAGCACAGATTGTGTCTGGGGGATTGCACTGCGCTATATATTTTATTTTAGCTGTAAACAAACGCACCTGAGGTCTTCAAACAAAAGGAATCCATCTACCCAATTTGTGTTCCATTTAGATAACACAAAAATATCATCACATGATTTGCAGCTGGGATATTTTTCTTTCAAAGAAACAAAACAAAGAAGCTGGTCTTAGAAACTTGGAGGCGAACAGCAACTAACAATATATATTGTCAATCTAGATGTTGGCTCTGGATAGAATACAAACTAACATTTCTTCACAGACTGAAGGTATCTTCAAGTTGGCTGAGCTTATGCAGGCAGCCAACTGATTCAACCCCGCCCCAGTGAAATACCATTTCAAACTTGACAGCTGTTGGGAGTCAGCCCCATGTTGAACTATGAGAAAAATCATATCTAAGTTTATACAATAACAAAACAAAGTGGGTTGCATTCAGGAACAGCACGGTGCCCAACATAACAATCCCTGAAAAAGGTTTCAAGCCAAAAAATAGAAAAAGAACACGAGGTACAGTGATGCACTTGGTGCTGCAAGCACAGAAGGACGGATACCCAATTCTCCACTATTAAGTTGAAAGCCAAGGATCTGTTGTCAAAGCTCTAACCTTTTAAACAAAGAATTCTGTGATACATCCTTGACTAAGTAGCTGCAGGGTTGGTTAAGCGAGCTGTGAAAATACTAATAGCAGTTAGTAATGAGCCGTTACATAGACTCAGACTCGGGTTTAACAGATGAGGACCAAAATTATGCTGTAGAGATATGCAAAGTGCTAGGAGATCAGCTGGATGTGAAGGTAAACTTTGCAATTCTTTTCTTAGAGTTGATGTCCTACAGGCAAAAGCCACAGGAAGCAATAGATCGCTTTGTTAGTTGATGCCTTAACAAAAGCAACAAATGTGCATTTTTAAACACTAAACTGACTAGAGCAGATAATAGCAGATTGTCTCAATATCTACTGAGGCATTCGAAAAATCCTCTTGGGAACAAAGGAACCTGGCAACGTTGAATCACTGCTAGTAGGTGGTAGAAATGTAGTGCTATTGTGGCTGGAAGCTTCTTGAGTGTTGTTGGAGCTACACTTGTCCAGGCAAGTTTGATCACGTTCCTGACTTGTGAACTGTAGATGATGGGCAGGCTTCGGGGAGAGAAGAGGAGGGCTACTTATCTCAGAATTCCCACTTTCTGACCTGCTTTTGTACTCATGCGGATTTTGATAGTGGGGGATTTAGTGATGGGAATGCCATTGAATGTCAAAGGGCAATGGTCCAATCTCTCTGCAGGTGGTCATTGCCTGGCACTTGCATGACATCAGTGTTAGCTGTCACTTATCTGGCCAAACCTGAATATTGTTTTGGTATCAGAGAAGTGCAATCATCAGCAAGTATCTCGAATTCTGAATAAAAACCAAAAGAACTGCGGATGCTGTAAATCAGGAACAAAAGCAAAGTTGCTGGAAAAGCTCAGCAGGTCTGGCAGCATCTGTGGAGGAGCAAACAGAGTTAATGTTTTGGGTCCGGTGACACCTCCTCAGAACACTGAGTTCTGAGGAAGGGTCACCGGACCCGAAATGTTAACTCTGTTTTCTCCTCCATGGATGCTGCCAGACCTGCTGAGCTTTTCCAGCAACTCTGTTTTTGTTCTCGAATTCTGATCTTGTGGAGGGAATGTCATTGGTGAAGCAGCTGAGGAAGGTTGAGTGTAGGACATTTCTCTGTGGAACTCCTGCAGAGATGCCCTTGCACTGGGATGGTTGATCTCCAACAACCACAACCATCTTCCTTTCGTGCAAAGTATGATTCTAACCAATGGGGAACTCCCCCGACCTCTCGATTCTTATTGACTCCTGTCTTGATGTCAAAGACGGTCCTTTCTGCTCTTTCTTAAGTCCATGTTTAGACAAAGGTTGTAATGGGGTCATGAGCTGGAGGTACCCAAACTAAACATCCGTGAGCAGGTTATGGCTGAGTGAATACTGCTGATTACACTGTCAATGATGCTTTCTTTATTTTTTGCCTGTCTGTCATCAGAACTGTTCATAATCGGAGGAACAATAATTCTATCTCCCTTTTCCAGACATATGGTGCTACTGACTGGGAGGTTTTCCGTGTTCAAGAAAGAGTTTTTCTGGCAGTTGCAAATAGCCAAAACTACGAGACAGGGGCAGTGAATAGAGTCAACACCTTCAATATTAATTCTACCATCTACGAACTCAACATCACAGCCCAAATGTTCGTCAAGTTTCAAGACATTCCAACAAACAGGTAGCTATTTAATGGGCCTCTATGGTTGAGGGGGGCTCCCACTAATATAGAATCTTTCTTTTGTTCATTCTGATCCTTTATTCAGCATTCAACTGTCAGGCACAACAAGAAAGTTTGGCATGCAGAATAGCAGTTAACAGGTCCTCAGTGATTGGAGCTTGATATTTAATCCCTGGAATACGAAGTGGTGCAAATTATTGCATAATTGAATATGGTCCTGGCCAAACCTCACTCTAGTTGTTGATCCATTGCTGAAGGGAGAGACCTGTTGCTGACAACTTTTGTCTTGCAAAAGTCCGGACAAACACAAGAATGCCAAATTTTTAACGATCACAACAATTTATACCGCACACTAAAAAGGATACTGATTGGTTAACCAGTTAACCAAGCAATTACCAACATTTAACCATTGATTTACCTTGACTCTGATTGGCCAAGGCATTGTCATGGAGAAAGCAGGGTACTATTAACACCCCAAACCCCCAGGAGGTAAGATCACCTGGGGTTAAGGATAATTTATTTGCTTGGATAGACGATTGGCTAACCAACACTGAAAGCAGAGAGTCAGAATAAATGGTTCTTTTCCTGGTTTGCAAGATATAACTAGTTGGGTGCCACAGGGTTGAGTCCTCAGGGTCCAACTATTTACAATCTGTATTAATGACTTGGATGCAAGGGTAGAAATTATTATCGTCAAATGTACAGATAACTCTAAAATATGTAGGAAAGTACAGTATTGCAACCACTTCATATCTTTCCTGATGTGATGGCTATGGCCAGAACTGACTGTAGTTAGCCTTGATTCCGCATTTGAATAGCACTCAATGAATAATCTTGAGTGTGCTAATAGCTACACTAATGACGAATTTAAGATAATCAGTTAAGCTTCTAGGAGTGTCATGTTTCAATGAAGAAATAAGACATTTACAAATGACTATGGATGGGTTTGGTGAATGGCCAAAAATTTGGCACAGAAAGTTTGTTGTGGATGAGTGTGAGGTTATCCATTTTGGGTCAGAGGGACAGAAAAGCAACTTCTTATCTAATGGAGAGAAACTTCAGAGTGAGTTGCTGCAGAGGGATCTGGGTGTCTTGTACATGAATTACAGAAAACTAGCAGGTACAGCAGGTGATAGGGAATGCAAATGGAATTTTGTCATTTATTGCTAAGGGAATAGGATATAAACGTTGGAAAGTGTTGCTGCAACTATACAAGGCATTAGTGAGACCACACCTAGAGTATTGCTTACAGTTTCGGTCACCTTACTCAAGGGAGGAGCATTGTGTCGGAGGCAGTTCAGAGGCGTTTCTCTTGATTGATTCCAACAATGAAGTCTTATGAAGAAAGATTGAGCAGTTTAAGCTTATACTTGCTGGAGTTTAGAAGAATGAGAGGAGGTCTAATTCAGGTATATATTTGGCAGCACGGTGGCTCAGTGGTTAGCACTGCTGCCTCACAGCACCAGGGACCCAGGTTTGATTCCAGCCTCAGGTGACTGTCTGTGTGGAGTTTGCACATTCTCCCCATGTCTGCGTGGATTTCCTCCAAGTGCTCCAGTTTCCTCCCACAATCCAAAGATGTGCAGGTTAGGTGGATTGGCTATGCTAAATTGCCTGTAGTGTTCAGGGATGTGTAGATTAGGTGGATTACAAGGGGATGGGTGTGGTTGGGATACTCCAAGGTTCGGTGTGGACTTGTTGGGCCAAAGGGCCTGTTTCCACACTGTAGGGATTCTTTAAAAAAAAGATGCTACTGGGGGTTAAGAAAGTAGACATAGAAAGGATGTTTCCAAATCTGAGGCAATCTCAAATGAGAGATCATAGATATAGGATGAGGGGTAGCAAGTTTAAAACAGAACTAAGAAGAAATTACTTTTCTCAAAGAGTTGTAAATCTGTGGAATTCACTATCCCAGTGTGTAGTGGATGCGGGGACATTGAGTAAATTTAGGGAGGAAATAGACAGAGGTTTAATTGGTTGTAGGGTTATGAAGAGTGGGAAAGAAAGTGGAGTTGAGGCCAAGATGAGATCGGCCATGATCATATCAAATGGTGGAAAGGGCTCGAGGGGCCGAATTGCCTACTCCTGCTCCTAGTTCTTATGTGTCCTTATGTTCTTCAGTAAGTCAGAAAGGTTGCAAGTCTTGAACATGTTCCTTTTGTTTGAAGGCAATGGTTCCCTGAATATGAATGTATGCCACTCCTAGAAGCTTAACTGATTATCTTAAACTAGTCATTAGTGTAGCTAATAGCACACTCAAGATTATACAGCAAGTGCTATTCAATTGTGGAATCACGTCTAACTACAGTCAGTTCTGGCCATGGCCATCCCATTAGGAAAGATATGAAGGGGTTCTAGTACCACACCAAACCCAATGGTGGCTAATAGGGTTAAACTACAGGGACGGGTTTCACAGACTGCACTTGTGTTCATTCAATGCGTAATTTAATTGACAGGCTGAAGTTCATTAAATGATATAATGGGTAGGCCAAGAGAAACTATTTCTTCTGGTAGGGAAGTCCAGAACAAGGAAGCACAACCTTAAAATTAGAGTCAAGACATTTAAGGACATTATCGACAAAGACCCTGCAGGAACACAGCAACATGAGACATCATTCAACTCTTCTCACACAATAAAGGTGTGGAATCCTGGATGTCTATCCCCAAAAAGCTGTTGAAGCCAGGAATCAATCAGAAACTTCAAAATGGAAGTTGATCGATTTTTGTTGGCTCTGGTCACCAAGACAGAAGGTAAAATCACTGATCAGTGATGATCAAATTGAATTGTGGAACAATCTCATTGGGCTGTATGGCCTGCTTTTGATCCTCTGATTCCCGCACTGAGTGCAAGACATGTTGTTGAAGCATTTCAACAAGTTGCTTTTTGTTCCGTGAGGTAGGTTAACTTTGATTTGGAGCAGGTGTGGAGAGGAGCCAAGGACCAGCTCTCTTGGAAAAGTGGTGTGGAAAGAAACTAAGTCTTACGTTTATTTAAGCACCTTTCTTGACTGGGATACCCCAAAGCGCCTTCCAGCCCATAAAGTGCTTTCGAAGTGTACTCACCGTTGTAATGCAGGCTGTACACCAGCCAGGAAATTCCCACATATATCAATGAAGGGACCACCAAGATTCCACCCTGCTCTTTTTGGAGAAATGTTATGGAGATCTCTTATGTGCAGCTGAGATTGGGCTGGTTTAACGTTTCATCTGAATGTGCCTCCGAAAGGTGGCATCTCTGACAGTCTGTTGTGTCCTCAGCACTACACTGGTTAGTGTCATTCTAGATCAGGGGTTCCCAAACTGGGGCGTTTTGACACCCACTGGAGAGGTCGTGGCACAAGGTCAGGAGCTTTGAAACAGCAATGGAGCTCTGACTGGGCTTTTCTGCAAACTGCAAGGCCACTTTAAATGACCACAGGTCCTTTACTCCCCATTCCCATCGGCAGGTATGCTTTAACCATCTGTCCTGGGAGGCCCATTGCTGCTCATATCACAGCTGCCTATAAAGAGGCGGCTGCTTTGTTTTCTTGCCGGGGCAAATGCAGCAGATTTGGGAAGCACTGACCCATCGATTTTCTGTGCCTGAATCTCTGGGAGTGCTGTTAGTGTGTCTCAGGCACAGCAAGGCCTCCTGTTGCCCAGGGGCAAAATGCTGGTGTACACCCTGAAACTAATGACAACATGTAGAGATGTGAGACTTGCAATTAAATACCAAATAAAACAAAGTTTGGCTTTTTAAGAATAAAGAATTTTAATGGTGCTACATTAACACACCGTTTAATATAGAAGTAACAACGCACGTTAAATAAATCATTTAGACCCACCAGTACCAAATATGTTTCGGTCAACTTTAGGTTACTACCAGCAACAGTTTTGTGTTTTTGTAATTAAAAAGTCTACCGATTTATATGAGTATTCAAGCAAATTTCAAAGGCAATTATGAGAAATCTATGTGCAAACAATACCATCAATTGTATACACAATTGGTCATATTATACCCGTATCCAGGGTGACTGATCTTAGTAAGTAAAACAAGGGACACTTGACCATGGGACTGGGGAAGGCAGGTGGGCTGTGGGCAAATGTAGTATTTAACACAACTGAAAATCACAACTTGGAAAATCAGAATGCTGGAAATCTGAAATAAGGGCAGAGAAGGCTGTAGAGAAGGTACTAGTGGTGTACCACAAGGATCTGTTTTGGGGCCTCTGCTGTTTGTCATTTTTATAAATGACCTGGATGAGGGCATAGAGGGATGGGTTAGTAAATTTGCGGATGACACTAAAGTCGGTGGAGTTGTGGACAGTGCGGAAGGATGTTGCAGGTTACAGAGGGACATAGATAAGCTGCAGAGCTGGGCTGAGAGGTGGCAAATGGAGTTTAATGCGGAAAAGTGTGAGGTGATTCACTTTGGAAGGTGTAACAGGAATACAGAGTCTAGGGCTAATGGTAAGATTCTTGGTAGTGTGGACGAGCAGAGAGATCTCAGTGTCCATGTGCATAGATCCCTGAAAGTTGCCACCCAGGTTGATAGGGTTGTTAAGAAGGCATATGGTGTTTTAGGTTTTATTGATAGAGGGATTGAGTTTCGGAGCCATGAGGTCATGTTACAGCTGTACAAAACTCTGGTGCGGTCACACTTGGAATATTGCGTACAGTTCTGGTCGCCGCATTATAGGAAGGATGTGGAAGCATTGGAAAGGGCGCAGAGGAGGTTTACCAGGTATGGAAGGAAGGTCTTATGAGGAAAGGCTGAGGGACTTGAGGCTGTTTTCGTTAGAGAGAAGAAGGTTAAGAGGTGACTTAATAGAGACATACAAGATGATCAGAGGATTAGATAGGGTGGACAGTGAGAGCCTTTTTCCTCGGATGGTGATGGCTAGCACGAGGGGACATAGTTTTAAATTGAGGGGTGATAGATATAGGACAGATGTCAGAGGTAGATTCTTTACTCAGAGAGTAGTAAGGGCGTGGAATGCCCTGCCTGCAACAGTAGTAGACTCGCCAACTTTAAGGGCATTTAAATGGTCGTTGGATAAACATATGGATGATAATGGAATAGTGTAGGTTAGATGGGCTTCAGATTGGTTTCACAGGTCGGCGCAACATCGAGGGCCGAAGGGCCTGTACTGTGCTGTAATGTTCTATGTTCTATGTTTTAGGTCATGGTAGCACCTACAGAGAGAGACAAAAACAAAGTTTATATCTCAACTCTGTGACTATCCCTTAGAAACTAGGAGAAAGTTAGAGATCTTCAGGAGTACTGTGTTCAGTCCTGGTCACCCTGTCACAGGAAGGATATTATTAAGCTGGAGAGGGTTCAGAGGAGATTTACCAGGATATTGCCAGGTATGGAAGGCTTGAGTTATAAAGAAAGGCTGAATAGCTGGAACTTTATTCACTGGAGTGTGGGAGGTTGAGAGGTGATCTTATAGAGGTTTATAAAATCATGAGGGGTATAGATATCGTTAATTGTAGGTGTCTTTTCCCTCAGATGGGGATTTCAAGACGAGGGGGCACATTTTTAAGGTGAGAGGAGAGAGATTTAAAAAAGACATGAGGGGCAATTTTTTTACACATAGGGTGATTCACGTGTGGAATGAACTTCCTGAGAAAGTGGTGGATGTGGGCACAGTTACAATGTTTAAGATACATTTAGATAAGTGCATGAATAGGAAAGGTCTGGAGGGACATGGGCCAGGAGCAGGCAGGTGGGACTAGCTTAATTTGGGATTATGTTTGGCATGGACTGGCTAGACTGGTTGGTCTGTTTCCGTTCTATATGACTCTATGACTTTATGTACTAGGTTTTGTTTCAGGACGAGGTGAGAGTCAAGAGCAAACGGATTGTCAGTGAAAGAGTGGAATACAGAAGAAATAGAATGACAGAGTTGATCCTCCAGGATCAAACGGAATGGTGACAAGGCAAGAATATTAACAAATAAATGAAAGAAAAATCCTAAAGAACTGCAGATGCTGGAAATCAGAAACAAAAGCAGAAATTGCTGGAGAAACTCAGCAGGTCTGGCAGCATCTGTGGAGGACAGAGTTAAAGTTTCGGGTCCAACGACCCTTCTTCAGAAGTTCTGGACCCAAATCATCAACTGTGCTTTGTCTCGCAGATGTCCATCAGACCTGCTGAGTTTTTCAAGGAATGAAAGGTGTGTCCAGTTGCTGCTGCTGACTGAAAATGAAACCAAAACAAGCAAAGGGAGAGGAAAGAAAATTAGAAGGGGAGCAAAGACGATGGTCTGGATTTGGGGTCCATTCTGTGCTGAATCCAAAAGGCTGTAAAGTGTCTAATTGAAAGTTCAGGTGCTGCTCCTGTGCAGCTTCACTGGAATCGATGCAGAGTTTGCCTATCAACAGCATCACCTAGTGGCTGAGCCTCCTCTGTTCTTTCTCCATCTTGAGTCCATTTGAAAACGCCTGGTTGTTACCTTTCTGCATGTAAATTCTGTGTCTTATACCCTCTCTCGCACTATGCCTGAGGTAGGAGCTGAGCTCCCAAACCTTGTGTTTTCAAATAAACCTGTTGTGTGATTTTTGACCTTGTCCACCCCAGTCCAACACCAGCAATCCCCACATCATTCAGTTTATCACTCTCTGTAGAATCTTGATGGAATCGAAGAAATTTAATTAATTGATTTATTAATGTCACGTGCACTGAGATTCAGTGAGAAGTGTTTGTTGTGCTATGCAGGCAGATTGTACCATATGTCTCAGGGTAGCAGAACAGAGTATGGAATACAGTGTTACAGCCACAGAGAAGGTGCACAGAGCGAGAGAGAGAGGTCAGAATTAACATTCGAGAGGTCCATTCAAAGTCTGATAACAGCAGAGAAGAAGCTGTTCTTGAATCTATTTGTGCATTATTCAAACTTTAAGGCTTAGAGGGAGGCCACTGGGCCTAGCTCTAAGCTGTAATATTCCAAAAAAGTACTATCCAGGTTCAAACCAACTTGCCAGCAGTTGGTCCATGGCATTGTGGGTTACAGCACTTCAAGTGACTATCCAGAGCTTCTGAAATTTTTCGAGGATTACAGCCTCGACCATGTTTTCAAACAGTGAGTTCCGGAATCTCACCATCTTCTGGGTGAAAATATTTTCTGGAGAATTCCTTTAAACTCTTACCCTGAATCCAAGCACTCCTTCCCCACACACCCTACAATGGATGCCTTAACTGAGAGGAATAGGGCTTTCCTATTCTATCTAGACCCCTTACAATTTTATACGCCGTAAGCACTTGTCCCCTTGGTATGTCAGTTCCAGAGAAAGCATATAGGTACAGAAATAGGCTGTTTATGTCCACTTAGCAGCTTTTTGTGGGAAAATGTTTCAAATTTTCACTCTCCTTTGCATGCAGGAGTGTTTCCTGACATCACCCCGAATGGCCTAGTCGTAACTTTAAGGTTCTACCCCCTTTGTTTTTGGACCTCACCACCAAAGAGTCATGGAGTCATACAGCATGGAAACAGACCTTTTGATCCAACCAGTAAATGCCAACCATTATCCCAAACTAAACTGCCCGCTTTTATACATGTACTTATCTGAATGTCTTTTAAACATTGTAACTGTACCTGCATTCACCACCTCCTCTGGAAGTTCATTCCAAATGCAAACCACTCTCTATGTAAAGAAAATTGTCCCTCATTTGTTTATTACATCTTTCTCCTCTCACCTTAAAAGTATGCCCCTAGCCTTGAAACCCTAGAGAAAAACCACCTGCCATTCACCCTACCTATACCCCTCATGACTTTATAAACCTGTAAAAGGTCATCTCTCAACCTCCTACGCTTAGGTAAAATAATTTCTCTCTACTTACTCATTCAAATCCTTTCACCATTTTTTATTCTGTCACAGAGAATGGGCAGTGTTGGTAAGTGTTCTTAATTGCCCTTAAGAAGGTAGTGGTGAGGTGCCTTCTTGAACTGCTGCAGGTGCAGGACACTCACAGTGAAGTTAGGGAGGGAGTTGCAGGATATTGACCCAGCAAGAGTGAAGGAATAGTGATCTTGATTGAAGTCAGGATGGCATATGGCATGGAGAGGCACTTGGAGGGGTTGTTCCTCTTGGAATATCTCAAACACCTCTATTATCCCTAAGTCCTCTTTATGAATACAAGCTTTTGTGGAAGGAATCCTGTAAGAACTAGGACCTTATAGAATATGACAACTCCCAATAGAGAATACAGATTGTGCTATGGTCTCATAGGCTGTAATCTCCTTTCCTTTACAGTGCAGTTGACTGGGAGTTCTTCACTGTGGGGGATGACAGTTTTCTGGTTGTGGCCAATTCTTTTGATGGCTCCAAGTTTTTTTTAAACAGTGTTATATACAGGTGAGTGTACTATCTCATACAGGAGAGAATGTCAGGGCTGAATGTAACTTGTGCAAAGTCCTATTCATTCATTCTCACCGTGCTTACTGAGCTGCACTAACTACCAGCCTGGCAATACCTCAATTTTAAAATTTTCTTCCTTGCATTTAAATCCTTCCACAGCTTTGGTTCCTCTCTCTCTCCCTGTCTGTAATTCCTGGAACCGGCTGCAATTCTGATCTCTTGAGCATTCACTGTTGGGATCACTTCACCATTGGTGGCTGTTCCGTCAACCGTCTTGATCCAGAGTTCTGGAAAATTTCCTCCAGAAAAATCCTATCTCATCACCTCAGTCTCCTCCTTTAAGGTGCTGCTTTAACTCCATCTCATTACCTCCTCCTAATATTTCTTTACGTGTTGGTGTCAAATTTCATTGGATAATGGTGCACCACAGGATGCTTTATTATGGTAAAATTGCTGTGTAATTGTGCATCATTGTTGTTAGGGACTGAACACAAGTACATTCTGAAATATAAAGGTTTGACCTAACAGTTGCTGTTGGACCTTCTTTTCTTTCAGGTGGCAGGGCTACGAAAGTTTCGTTCCGGTCCATCAGCTCCCAACATACGGATGCACGGACTGGGAAAAGTTCCACACAGCAGATGGCTCATACCTCATCTATTCCAGTGCAAAGGAACGCATTTCCAAGGTGCTCAAACTGAAGACGTATTGACCAAGGGGCAATTCAGTCAACACTTTACAGAAAAGGAATTGGATTCGATTCAACATCCTTAAGCTCGTTGAAGTCACCAGCCACTCTAAAGGTCTTTCTTACAGAGAGTAGTTTCCCTTGCTAACCAGGTTTTGTGTTGGCAGAATGGACACTCCTGCTTACATTGTCTTAAGAGTGGCTTTTCATTCCTGGGATCAGGATATTACGTTGTGAGCAATGAAAAGAAGACACCATTGGATTATTTTCTTTAGTAATCTTTATGAATTTGCTGCTCAGTTATTTTCCCCATGCTACCATGAACAAGTGATTGGAAAAGCTGGAAGACGCAATATTTGGGTGATCAGAAGTGAAGATGAATGAGCCATGACGTGTGCCATTCTTGGATGGGCGGAGAATTTGAGCTATAAATGATTTTTATTTATTTATATAAATCTATATATAGGATAAATATATAATAGCTGTGTATACATACACACACAATACTCCCACCATTGTCCAAACTGCTGCATGGATTTGTTGTTCCAGTAAGACAAATTTCTTGGCCAGAACGGGGGAGCGGGCCTCCCTCCCTACTGTTACTGCTCTGATCTCATTCCTATGGCTCATCTTACTCTGTGCTAATTGGAACCATTTTCATTTCTTCACCTAGCTGAGCTGAATGAAAACAATTGAAAACCTCACACAGAAAAGCCAAGGGGAAATAAGTTTGGTGAGGAACCTTTACAGAAGGTAGCAATATCTAACGGTTTTACAGGATTTGTCTTCAGCTTTCCATGGTGGGGGGTGGGGTGTGCAGGGCAAAATATAGGAGGACCCCTTAAAAACAAACAATTATCTCAGGTTCACTCAGAGTGCAGGTGTACCTGGAAGTGTTATATGGCAAATTCTGAGCAAATTGGCAGACCATGGTTTGGTACCCATTGCTTAGAACCTCAGTCTGGTTGAAATACTGTAGTAAGGAGGGGCTAGCAGATAAGGAACATTCCTGATTCCTTTGACTTTTGTGAGTCCTTCCATCCTATCAGTGTTTTTAATTTGTTTGAAACTGCTGCTCCATACTAGGAAGAACGAGAAGTCTGTTTATGTCTACCTGGGCTGGGAAACCAAACTGGACTTGGGAAGAGGAAACGAAACTGTGGTTTGACTGGAGTATCACCCTGCACTTGGAATACAGCAGGAAACTACACGAATGCAACTTGCTAAATACAACTGGCCTGGAATTTCTAGTTGTGCCTGGATTGGTACATAAAACACTACCTAAGGTGAAGCTTCGAGTTCAGGTTCACAGTTCAGTTAGACAAGAAGAACATTTGACTTCCTCACAAGGAGCCTTCTCGAATAGTCTTTGTACAGGGTATCTGGAATTGGACAGAACCTCAGAAAACAATAGGTTTACTCTGGTATGTTAATGATGAAAACAATTTTTAAAAAAAATTCGAATGAAGGATGGTTTATATATGTATTTTCTGTTTTAATTGCATCTGGATTTATTTCTTTTTTCTAGAGTATGAGTATAATGTTCTAAAATCTTGATCATCCATACCATGAGAGCACTATCCCATGCTCTGGTTGCCTCTTTATCAGCAAGTAGAAAGAGTTCATTTCTGATTTATTTATTTAAAGAGGATTCAATCCTCATATAAAAGAATGATCAAATGTTTGAGCCAACATTCCAATGTTTAGATTATGTGCAGATTTTTTTTTATGAGGTTGCCAATGTGCGCAAGGTAATTCTGAGCCTGTGTAGAGGACCAAATATCCCAGAAACACAAACAAGGGCAGGCTTTGAAATTGCAAGCAGATCTTCTCTGCAACAATGAGGCACAAGGTTCAGAACGTTTTCCTTAAATTTCGACAGCTTATTAATAGTCATTCATCAGATTAATTCGAGACGATAAGAAATACCTCACATTGTTGTTTCCACACTCTATCTGGACGACAGTAGTGAAAAGATTAGGATGCTGATTAACAGTCTGATGGGCCACAGTGCGTACACTGCTTCCAATTTTACAGGATGGTTTTTCAGGATGGTTTCAGAATGGCTGCAAAGTTTCCTTACAACCCAGTTACACCCGAAGTGCCTCAAACATCCACACTCACTGGATCCAAGTACTCATCTGGGATGGTGACCTGCATACAGAAGTTCAGCTCTGACCTCCACTCAGCAGGAGAGCACCAAGCCAGGTTCGAACCCTGTAGCTTCTAAAAAAATAGAGGACATAGGACTAAAACAGAACATTTGATTTGCACTGTTTAGAATCACGTAAAATAAAGAGGCAACAAAACATTGGACGTGAAGCCCCAAATGTAAGGCCTGTTTTAAAGCTGACAGTTTTATGATAATCCACTCCCTATGTTGATAGCAGACATCAAATTCAATGTTATATAACAACTATATGAGGTATGTCAGCTTGCTTTTATAGGTTATTATGATGTATGTTGAACATTAGTTTCTCCTTTTTTCAGGCCCTTAAGATTACAATAAGAATGTTAATGTAATTCAGCCACTCAGTTTTACTCCTTCAATCCTCTTTGCATTGCATGAGGGTTAATTCATAATTTTCAAATTTATCCTAAGGCTGTTGAGGAATGTCTTATTGTGATAATTCATTGATGTGAAAGGGATGCTCCTATCACAATGACTCAAGATCATCCGAAGAGTGGACACTGATGCATCTAAAAAAAATACCAAAAGAACTGCGGATACTATAAATCAGGAACAAGAACAGAAATTACTGGAAAAGCTCAGCAGGTCTGGCAGCACCTAAAAATCAAAGTTAGTGTTTTGGATCCGGTGACACTTCCTCAGAACTGATGCAGCTACTTTATTTGAAATTTCCCATGCTGTTTTGCATTGCAGTACAGGGCAAACATGTCTGCCTTCTCCAAAAGTAATCACGGGAGTGGAGTTTCAGTGGAGTTTACTCAATTGAATTTCATGCTGCCTTTGTGAATGGTAATACCAGTGCCTGCCAGATTCAAGCTTTGATGAATAGAAATGTCAATCATTATGCTGCGAGCGTAATGTACAGTTGTGGGGAAAAGTTCATGATTTGCATTGTGTCATACAAAAGATCTTTCTATTATTTTTATTCATGGGATGCGGCTGTCACTGGCCAAGCCAGCATTTGCTCGTGAGAAGGTGGTGGTGAGCTGCCTTTTTGAACCGAGTATTTTCAGGCTAATGGGGAGAAAGCAGAATAGTTCTTTCAAAGAACCATCAGAGGCCTGATGGCCTGAACGGACTATACAAGATTCACTGAATATGGTACTTCCATCAGAAAAAGCAAGGTATTTATTTATATAGTATATTTACTTTAGAGTTTATAGGATTAAAACTTAAAGCTGACTTGGTTATGGTGCCATCTGGTCATGGTAATCACTCTGGAGATGGTAATCACATATTAACTTATCTGCTGTTTATCCCACAATATTCACTAGTTTACAGAACTGACACGTTTTCACAGGAGAACATTTATTTTGTTCTTACGGACACCATTTATAAACAATACAAATCCTTCATGGGTGTGCCTGTATGATTTTGGAACTATCCACACACCATGTTGACACTCACAGTGACTGATCACTCATCCATCATAATTGAGACTTGTATGCTGTTATTTCCATTGTATTTACATGAGTTTGTCTATATTTTAAAATCTGGTAGTATTAAAGTGCTCTGTGACGATGGATTACAGTGGGTTAGGCAAGAAAAAGTCAAGATGATGGTATGCCCTTTGTTGCACTCTCTGGTCTGTGCATTGCAGGTGACTTGCTGCATTAATTTTGACATACAGATGTTTACAGCGCTACGTCAATGCTCAAAAACCATCAAGAAGCTTCCAGTCTTTAAACTGAAAGATTAGCTGGCTATATTTCAGAATTGCAATCCCCAAATCTGTCCATTCATTTCACAAAGAAAATTTTCTAACACCCTGAGACTGTCTGATAAAAATCTGGTCTGATGTAATAGCTTACCTATGATATGGTTCACACAGACAACAATACATTGTCTTTTGGCCATTGTATTTATGTATGGATGGGAATATGCTCTCCCTAATCCTCAAAACCATTGTTGGGAGGAAGGACCTTGCCAGGATCATGACGGAACATGGGAACTCCAGAATGCCTCTGGATCATTTAATCTTCCAGCATTCGCCTCCTACGTCGCACGTAACTCTTAGATCAATCAGACATTTGTACAGATGATGCTCTCCTTGCTCCCACTTAGTATCTTTTTCCGAAGTGGTACTATTCTAACACACCCTCCGTAAATGTGAACTCATCCAAAATTCTGCTGTCTGTATTTTAATCTGCATGAAGTCCCATTCACTCATCACCCCAGTACTGTGTCCTGCTTTGGTTCCTGCTCTTAATGTTAAAATTCCCATTTTTGTTTTCAAAATCCTCAATGTCCTCACTCCTTCCTATCTCTTTAGACTGCTCCAGCTGCACAATTCCCTTGAGATCCCAGTGTTCCTCCGTCTCTAACCTCTTGTCCACCTCTATCTTCCTTTACCTCTGTCATTCAGCTCAATAGGTTCCAAGCTCCAAAATGACCCTCCCAAATTCCTTTATGTTTCTGCCTCGTACGCAGCCTGGTGAAGTGAACCAGTGAAGTGCCTTGGAAATGTTTAAAGAAATAGTGAATACTTTATGTAACATTTTGTATGATCTCAACAATGATGTCCCAAAGCACTTTACAGCCAATGAGGTAGTTTAGAAGTGTAATCACTTTTATAGCAGAGAAGGCTAAGAGGAGATTTAATAGAAGTGTTCAGGATTATGAAGAGTTTTGATAAGGGTAGCTAAGAGAAACTGTTTCCACTAGCAAGAGGATACAGATTTAAAGTAAGAAACGAAAGAACCAGAAGACAAGTTAAACATTTTAGGCAGTGAATTATTATGATCTGACACAGGAAGCCTGACAAGGCGTTGGCAGCAGATTAGTAGTGACTTTCAAATAGGAACTGAATATATACAGCAACAACACGTATTTATATAGTGCCTTAAAGTGTTCAAAAGCGCTTCACAGCTGCAAAGTTAGACATGATATAAATGAGGCACTAGGTCAGACGACCGAAAACAGGGTTAAAAATATATACTTTAAGGAGTGTCTCAAAAGAGGAAACTGAAGTAAACAGGCAGAAAGGCATATGAAGGATATTCCTGAGCTTGGGGTTCAGACAGCAAGTGGAAGTGTAGACCATGGCAGAATGATTAACATTGGTGATGCTCAAGAGGCCAGAATTAGAAGGGCACAGAATCCTGGGGTTGAAGGAGATTACAGATATAGGGAAAGCCATGGAGGGATTTAAAGACAAGGATGCGAATTTTAAAAGTGATGCTTTGCATAAATAGAAGCTAAGGTCAGTCAATGAGCATCAACATGAGAGACGGACAGAACATAGTGTGAGTTAATAACAGGCAGCAGAATTTTCAACCTCTTCAAATGTTCAGAGAGTAGAATGTGCAAGTCCACAATACATTGAGAGGGGTTAAAGGTACAAAGGATGTTTTAACGGCAGACATGGAGGGATGGGGGATAAACAAGAGAGTGGGACTAATTGGAAAGTTCTTACAAATAGCTACCCCAAGAAAGTGGGACTGAATGATTTCCTTCTGGGCTATAAGCTTTTCTGATTTTACTAGGGTAACAAACAGAAAATTGTCCAGTTGCACAATATCACAAAACATATCACCAACTGTGATAAACTAAATTCTCAATTTTGCCCCAGCTTCCACAGCCTTGCCTTAGCTGGGCCATGATTCCCGAATGCTCCCCAATATCGCATTCACAATGGTCACCATTCATCACATGTAAACCTGAAAAATTACTAGTCCATCCACACAAGGGTTCTCAACTGTAGTTGGACAAATTCCCACCCTCCTGTCGCTTGTAATTTACATTTTATTATCTGATTGGATGATTCTTGATGGTCCATCAAATAGTCTTTTGTCCATGTCCATTATTTTAATAACCAGTAATTACATACATAACTTTCATGAGTTGATTATGATCGGACATATCTGGAGGGCTTGTCAGGCAACCTCCTAATGGCTATTGCCTCATCCTGTCAGTCTTGAATATCTTAATAACTAACAAAATACAATAAAATACACACAATATACTGTTTAATGTATTTATAAATATTAGTCTGTATATGTGACTGTAAGTATTTCTTTTAAAAGTACATATTCTATGAAACTATTACCACAATCATGTACAATGGTACACTGGCACATTCTTTTGTAACACAATTTGGATTGGTTATTTGGTAAGTTTTTTTTAGATTTGTTAGAATGATACTATTTTTCTAAGAGATATCCCTCACTCTCTATTAATATATGTTTAATAAAGCATACAATAATAATTACTGGTGTTTTGTCTAGATTAACAAGTAAAATATGTCAATATCTTCTGTATGATGGCAGTTCTTGAGTAATACATTGTCAGTAGTTGTTTTCTGGATATCTTTCTGAGTCCAAAAGTTGTAGGTTTCACAGTCCCACTCCTGAGCCTTGAGCACAAGATTAAGGCTAGTGAATCTCAGTTAATATTAAAGGAATTGCTTTCTGGTGCAGTGTTAAACTAGGGCCCTATCTGTTCTTTCAGGAAGATGTAAACTATCTCATGGTACTACTCAAAGAAGAGCACAGCAGTTATCCCTCACATCCTAACCAATATTTATCTCTCAACTAACATCACAAACAAAAATGATGTGGTTCGTATCACATTGCCATAATTAAAAAGAGAAAATGGTGGGAAGTTTTCAGTGGAACCCATATCATAACCAGGCTATCAATTTGAATCACCGGGCATGATTACCCCTTCATTGGAGGGGGTGAGTAAGGTGGCAAGAAAGGTAAATGATTAGATGAATTGACCAAGACAGATACTGACCCCCTTTTCATTATCACAGAATGGACGAGAAGGTGAGGTTGTTGACTTGCTCGCTGAGCTGGGTTAGAATGTATATTGCTCAATTAAATCCATGTAAAAAGCCTTAACTGCCACCTCACGTGCAAGAAAAATGGTTTGTTTCCCAACTGGGAAACTAGGACGACCTGCCTGCTGGCTTAGGTGACTTCCATTTGCTTCAATCAGGAGCCGTTTGTGGTTAAGGATGGGTGCAAGTGGGTAATACTGAAGGCATACCCTGCCCTTGCCTTAGGCCCCCTGTCCTCATGACCCTGATCAAGAAGCACTTCCACCACCCACCCCCCGAATACCTTCCAGTTTCCCTTAAAGACTGGGATTCCAGTGACCATCTCAAAGACCCAGAATTGCTGGTCTCTGATTGGCTGACAGTTTCTGGTGGCACTGGACTTCACTAACAAGGCTCATGGTTCATGGAGAAGCCCCCCCCCCCACCCCCAGCAGCTCTTAAATAGCAGATTGGTGATTAATTTTGTGAATTATCTCATGGTGGGAGTGGGATTTGCTTCGATTTATTTATTGTCACATGTAACTTGTTACAAAATAAAGTGAAATGTGTTGTATGGTGTGACCACTCACCGGTGCCATCTTAAAGAACAGAAGAGTTTGTAAATCAAAACATAGAATATAAAAGCATAAAAATGATGAAATAAAGCAAGTTCCCAACTTTACAGTCCCTCTTGTTGAGGGCCCGTTCATGGGCCATGGGCCGTGGCCAGACACGAGTCCCCTTCATTGTGCCATCACTGCTGGAATGAAAGTCACCACTCTTCATTACTAGCTCACCTCCCCCAATGCCTTTACCACTATGAGTCCTCACTGAAGTGGTGTCAATTGCCCCTGAAGATGCCCACCTCCACACTTTGGACATGGATCGCCAAACCTTGGCCATAAAATCTCCTCTCTCACCAAAATGCTGCTGAAGTAGTTGGATATTTAAAGCACTTTATGATTTTATTTCAACATCCACAGTAACTTATTTTTTTCGGTTACTATCACATCATTGTTCATGAGAGGTTGTTGTAGTTAAATTGGTTGATGCATTTCCTACATTCCAATAGTGAATATGCTTCCTGACAAACATGGGAGTAAAAGCTATCAGCAGTAGGGGGCAATGTAGAGTTGAAGTCACAATCAGACTAGCCATTGTCTTATTTAATAAGAGCAGTCTTGAGGGACAGAATGGTCTATTCCTGCTCATACTTCACATGTTTGTCAGTATGTATACTTTATTTACTGTGGGATGTCCTAAAGTTACAAAATATGATTTAGAAATGTAAGTTTTCTCCATTTTTATTACAACTTCAACTATCTCTAAGTTAATACTTAACCTGTATGCATAGCCAAAAAGCGACCCACACTAATAGCAACAGAAACTTGTAATCTGCTGAGTGGGAAATTGTGGGAACTCACAGTGATTTATTACTCTCAATGTTGAGAAAAGGCTTTTTAAATGTATTTTGCACTTTATTACGAATGTCAAGGACTGGGAATACGTGGAGTTTACATGTCAAAAATAAAATGGGACAGTTACCCTCACCATAAAATGACCTGCTGACATTCACTCCTGCTAGAACAACATAAAGTTATGTAGCAGCTTTTAACAGAGTTAAATTTTCCAAGGCGCATTATGGCAGGTGAAAAAAGAGAGTGTGTTGAAAGACAAAAGTGGAGAGGGGAAGCAGGCTAATGAGGTAATTCCAGAGCTTGGGGTCTTGCTGTCTGAGGATTAGACACCAATGGTGGAGCAGTAAAAATTGGGTGTTTGCTAGAGACCAATTATTGAGAAGCACAGAGATCTCAGACCGTTGTAGGCCTGGATCACACTTCAGATACAGGAGAGATTTGAGTTGCTGAAGGAGCCATGTCGGTTAGTTAGTATTGAGTTCATGTTTGAATTGGACATTGTGCAAGTTGGGATGTGTGCAGGAGAGCTGGAGTTTAATTTTACTGGTGCAAACGATTCAAGTGTTGTTATTGTCAATGTAAAAAGGATTACCTGACAAAGGAGCAGCGTTTAGTAAGACTTGTGATTTTAAATAAACCTGTTGGACTATACCCTGGTGTCGTATGACTTTTGACTTTCTACACCGCAGTCCAACATCGGCATCCCCACATCATTAGGCCATTCAGTTTACTAAGGATTTTGGAACAGAGCAGGTCATTCAGCCTCTCTGGCCTGTTAAAGACTGATCTCTGACTCTATTCCATTCACCCAACTTTGATCCATATCCTTCGACACTCATACGGATCAAAAATATGTCAATCTCAGTTCCAAAAGCTGTAACTACCCACACGCCCGCAGCTTTGAGAAATGGTTACACATTTTTGTTGCCCTTTGTGCAGGTTAGTTATATATATTTTTTAAGAAGTCACGCCAGAAATGATCGCCTTTTAAATTTTATTTTATGAGAAGTTAAACCGCAGAAGCTCCTCAACATCTGCGCTGTGAAAGATGAGAAATTTTACACTGGCCCGGAAGTGCCATTCCGCGCATGCGCTGGTTGGTGCTGCGTCGACACTTCCGCTAGTGACGCAATGTGAAACTGCTCTATCACTTTCATTGCGGCTGGAATCTCGCGATACTTCAAGATTTCCAAGATGGCTGCGCCCTGACAGTCGGTCCGTGGTGAGGTAAGGTGCGGAATGGGAGAAGATTAAACCCCTGGCCTTCTTCATCGAGTGACAGAAAAAATTAAAGGGAGGAGTGGAATGAGATAGACACGGGGCAATGGAAGTTTGATCTCTAAGCCGTTTCTTCAATGAATCGGTGATGAATTACACTTTCATTCCCTCCTCCCCCCCCACCTTGGTATCGACCTTTTCTCCCATCTTCAGGTATGTTGCCAGGTTACATTTTCAGGAGCCCGATGTTGATTGATGGGATATAGAAGTCCCTCCATCACCAACAACAGTGCGTGTTTCGACTTGGCATTATAATCAGTTCAGTGTGGAAGTAGGCTATTCGGCCCATCGAGTCCACAGCGCCCCTCCGAAGAGCATCCTACCCAGACCCACACCCCCTACTCTATCCCTGCAACCGCCAATGGCCAATCCACCTAACCTGCACATCTTTGGACTGTGGGAGGAATCCGGAGCACCCGGCGGAAAACCCACGCAGACACAGGGGGAATGTGTCCGAGACTGGAATCGCTAACCACTGATCCACATCCTGGGGGTCCCCATTAACCAGCCATGTGAATAAAGGGGCTAGAGAGCGGGTCAAATGCTAGGAATTCTGAGTCCACTGTCCAACATCTAGAGGGTGAGGAGAGTGTAATGGATGATTGATAGACTGAAGGGTCTGTTCCTGTGTGTTGTACTATTCTTTGTTCTTTGAATGCCCTCCATTTGCCTGGATGGGTACAGCACTAACAATATTCAAGCTCAACACCATGTCAAATAAAGCAGCTCTCGAATTACTGGCAATCACTATCTTAAAGTTTACTCCTGTACCAGCGTATAGTGGCAGCAGTGTGTGCAACGTTGAATCTTCATTAACTGAATCTCCCAAAGCTGAAAATGCCTGTAACCAGGTCAGCAAGAACATGGGGACGTGTAAATGTTTAGAGCAGAGCATTGGTATATGCTGTTTATACTGTTTTTCAATTTTCAAAATTGCTACAATTTTGGCTGTTTTAAAATATTTTTATTCTTGTTTGCAGCTTGTAATTTATAGAAAAAACAACCGCTGAGTTCAACCTTTGTGACTTTGCTTCCTTACCATGACTATCCACTCAGCTGGAAATCAGCTTGCCAGGATCTTAAGACTGTGCAGCTTTTTCTCCCATAGGTGTGTGTTAACTGGTGTTCGAAGCCATGTGACTTGCATCCAAACATACAGGTTTGTACCAGTGAGGAGACAGAATGGCTTTCTCTACTATCTAGGAAATTGTTTGGATTTAAAATCAAACCGACTCCATTCATCTGAAAAGACAGAATACCAAATTCCTACAGCAGTAACAGAAAGAGAGCCAGAGGATGGGAGTATCTGCAGCAGAGAGATTAGTGGCGTATCTGGGCCTTCTGATGGTCACTTATCAAAAAGGACAATGGTACAAAATCTGGAGGCTCTTGAAGAGGAATTTGTTACTGAACAGAAAAGCCTGTCATCAGCTGAAAGGATAAAGCCTCTGGAAAAATTCTCTGACAGGCTTCAGATGTGCACCTCCCCCAGTGATGTGCTAGACCTGTATAAAGAATCCGCAATGACCTGGAAACAGGTCAGCAATTGCCTGATGACCATGTGGAAGACTACCAAAAAGATGTCAGAGGATCAAAAGCGATATGAGCGGAAGCTGATGTTTGAGCATCCTGTCTTTGAGAAGATCTGCCAGCAGACACTAAAGGAAGCCCAGTTAATGAGTTGCAGTGACTTGTCATATAGTCTGTTCGCGTTGGTAAAGATTGGAGTGTCCCAGAATAGCCGGCTCGTTCATACCCTGCTGAGAGTGATCCAGGTAGATACAATTAATGCCTTACAATGCGTTGCTGGTTAGAATTGGCGTGGTAGCTTATTGAGAAACCCTCTTAGCATCCGTAATTTAGTTCCTCTGGTTGACAGACTGAAGCATATAGCAAGCAGGAAGGTCTCAAAAAGGCTGGTGATTGGCTGAAAAATAAAAGTGGTCCATGCCCCACATTTGTGTGATCTTCCATCCTGTTACTGTAAACATGAGAGTTTTCCACTCAGTATGAACCCAAAACTCTTATTTAAATAAGACATTTTAAATTCTTGTATTACTTAAGTATTAATAGCAAATAGGAATTCATTCACAGCTCACTTGCTCATCTATACCTTCATTACTTACAGACTCGACTATTTCCAATGCACTTCTAGCTGGTCTCCCATCCATTTGCTCCCTAACAAGCAGGTACCGTGTAGGACAGAGTGTACAGAAAGCAATAGGTAAAAAAAATCACACAGTAACCATGGGTGACTTCCTATCTATATGGAAATAGGAATTTAGATCAGTGTGGATAAATCGGAAATGCATTTGTAGATTGTATTTCGGACAGTTTCTTACAGCAGTACTTTCTACAGCCAACCAGACAGCAGGCTGTTCTGGATGATAACGGTAAAGGAGACTAAAGGTGACAGTCATAATCTGATCAAATTTCAAATCTCAGTTTGAAGGGAACAAATGTGGGTGCAATTGTTCCAAATCTAAATAAAAATAATTATAAGAGTTTGAAGGCAGATCTAGTTAAAGTGAGCTAAGAGGTTAGGTTAAAAGAAAGGACAATAGAGATGCAGTGACAGACTTTTGTGGAGATAATTAATAACTCAAGAAAGATTTACTATAGTGAAAGTGAATGATTCTTTGAGAAGGATGCATCATCTGTCTCTAAATAAATACAAATAGTATCAAATTGAACGAAACATGGCACAAGTCTATGAAGAATAGTGGTAGTCAGATTCTAAATAGCAGCAAAAAATTATAAAAGAAGTATGTGAGAAAGCTAGGAAGAAATAAAACCACAGCTAGTATTGGTTTCCATGTTTCAAAGTGGAAAAGAATAACTAAAGTTAGCTTTGATCCTCCAGAGAGAGAGTCTGAGGAATGGTAATGAAAAAGGTGGAGGCATCGAACAGATATTTGTGTCTCTTCACAGAAGGCAAAGAAAATTTTCAAATGATAATTGAAAATCAAGAGGTAATTGGGAGGAAGGAACTTCAAACAATAACCATCAATGAGATGAGATTTTTTTGAGCATATAGACCTCCCATTTTCTGAAAACGGTGAAGGCTGGTTCATTGCATTTATTCAAGGTGGAGTTAGTTGGATGTTTGATCAACAAGGAAGCGGAGGTTATCGAATTGGCAGACAGGAAAGTGGACTTGCGACTACAACCAGATGACCCTATTGAATGGTGGAGCTGGCTTAAGGTGCCACATTGGCTCCTCCTGCTGCCAGGCAATCTGTAAACTTCACCCAAATCTCTAACTATTAATTGGTGGCAGGTCTAGCTTCCTTATAATCCCTGCGTTCACTGACCTAAATTGGCTCTCATTTAAAGCAGCATTTTGATTGTAAGATAGTGATCTTTATTTTCAAATCTCATGTCCTCGCCTCACTCTATCTCTGTAATCTCTTCCAATCCCATGACCTTCCAAAATAACTGCACTCCTGTATTCTGTGCATTTCCAATCATCATTGCTGCAGCATGGGTAGCCATGCTTTCAGTTGCCTGGGCCAGAGCTCTAGTGTTCCTGGTTCTATACCGCTCCGAACTGCTTTGTTAAAACCTATCTATTTGACCAATCTTTTGATCATCTAACCCAATGACACCTTCTGTGCTTCAGTACCCTACTTTGTTTTATTAATGACCCCGTGCAGCACCTTGGAGTGTTACATTATTTTAAAATCTTTATGCAAGTTTTTTGTCCTAAAACCGACATTCTGTTGTGAGATTCCTAATGTATTCCTACTTTGAAGCCCTTTGAGACCTGATTGCAAATGTTTAAAATGATAATGGCAATAAGGTAGACAGGGGGAAACTATTTCCTTTGGAGGAACACAATCCAGTCCTCATGGGCACTGTCTTAAAATTAGAGCCGAGGTCATTTTAAGGTCAAGACGGAAAGTATGTTATCCACATAAAGGCTAATGTAAGTGTGGAATTCTTTCCCGCTAAAGAATCTGAACTAGTTCGGTTTTTTGTTAGATTGGGACAAATGGATTTTTCATGGAATGTGGCTAGACTAGTATTTGTTGCCTATTCCTAATTTCCCTTGAGAAAGTGATGGTGAGTCAGCTTCTTGAACCACTCCCACCTTTTGCAGGTGCTATCATGGTATTGATGGGAAGGGAGTTTTAGGATTTAGATCCCGTGATAATAAAGGAACAATAATATAGTTCCTAGTCAGGATGGTATGTAGCTTGGAAGGGAACATGTGAGGTGGTGATAGAGGGGAAGTTTCGCCTGCTCCTGCTCTGCCACAGATTGCAATTATCCCGTTAAAGAAATGGACAGAAATCCTGACTGTGTAGAATTTAATCAGTCACTCTTCTGATAAAGAAAGATATGTAACTCCCTGAACAGTCAGTTTTAAAATGTCTATGCCTACTGCTTCAGGTAGAAGCAACACTGGGCTGCTTTTTCTTCACATTTCAGGTGAACATTTATAGCTATTGATTTAGGGTTTGGGACGGTAGCTCAGAATGTAAAGGCAGCCGAATTATTTATAGACTATTTACAGCATGTTCTGAGATCTATAGACCAGTTGAATTAACATTGTTAATACAAAAGATAACAAAACCCTTATTAAAGAAGAAAATAGAGAATCAACTGGAAACCCAAACAATGAAAAGTGAGCAGGGCTTGCAAAATGAAAAGGCTCATTTGATCAATCACATTGAATTCTTTGAAGAGTCAACAGAGAAGGTTAATGAGAATGCAGTTGATTCAACCTATCTAGATTTTCAAAAGCCATCAATAAAACTTTATTCCTGATTTACAGCATCAGCAGTTCTTTCGGCTTTTATTTGATAAAGCATTATATAATGGACTGATTAATAAGATTACTGTATGAGGTTTGGAGATACATTACAGACTGGGCTGCTAACTGGCAGCAAGCAGGGATAAAATGTAGATGTTCAGAGTGGCTCAGGGGAGCATTAGGTCCCATAAGGATGAGGACTGGAATCACTGTTGTTCACGACTTCCGTTAATAATTTTCACTTTGGAATCAAAAACACAATTTTTAAATTTCAAATAACATCAGAATAGTCAGGAGGCATTATGATAGTAGGATAGAGACGGTCAATACCGAGGAGGCCAGCTTTAACTTACAAGAAGTTAGGAACATAATTGGCATATAACCTGTAAATGATGGGCTGTTGTCGTGTAGTGGTGGTGTCCATATCTCCGGACAGGGAGGCCCAGGTTCAAGCCCCACCTGCTCCAGAGGTGTGTAATATCATCTCTGAACGTTTTGATTAGAAAATATAATTGGCAAATTAAATTCAACGTGTACTTGCATGCAGTATTGCACATTGGTAACAATAATGAGGAGATTAAATGTCACTTAGAAAATAAGAATCTAAATGGGTTTAAGGAACCGAGGGATCTGGGATTCCAAATGGACAAACAACGAGAATTAGTGACAAAGGTCAATAGGGCCTGTGAGAAAGGAAACCAAGCACTGGGTTTTTATTTCTGGGGGCTAGAATTGAAAAACAGAGAATTTTTGTTAACCTTGCATTTGCAGTAACCTGTCTGGTCTGTCTGTGGTCTTATAGGAGCGTCTGAATGAATTTGATGAGAGGGCTCTCTCAGTGTTGTCTAGTTGTGTGAAGAACATGGAAGACAACAAGAGTGTAAATGCATTGCGAGTAGGCCTGAGGTAAGGCAGTGGCACATGAATCTACTATCTCAACCTGTTCTGCACGAGGGCCCAATTCATGTTTTAGAAATGCTGCCTTAATTCTGTGGAACCTTTACATCACAGAAACAAGCCACTCAGCCCAACTCATCCAGATAAAGCACCCTGTCAGTAATTCTTTCTATTCCTTTCTCCCTTGTGTTTTTCTAACTTCTGCCTGAATGAATCGATGCTATTCACCTCGACAGCCCACTATGATGGTGAGTTTCACGTTCTCGCATCTCCGTCATGAAGGAATTATTCCCTGAATTCATAGAATCCCTACAGTGTGGAAACAGGGCATTCGACCCAACAACTTTACACCAACTCTGTAAGGAACATCTCACCCAGACTCAACACCTTACGCTATCCCTGTAGTCGTGCATTTCCCACGGCTAATCCACCTAATTTACACATCCCTGGACATTAGGGTTAATTTAACATGGTCATTCCACCTAACCTGCACGTCTTTGGACTGTGGGAGGAAACTGGAGCTCCCGACAGAAACCCGCGCAGACACAGGGAGAACGTGCAAACTCCACACAGACAGTCGCGCGGGGTTGGAATCGAACCCAGGTCCCTGATGCTGTGAGGCAGCAGTGCTAACCACTGAGCCACTGTGCCGCCCTGCGGAATTCTCTGTTCAATTTATTAGAGGCTCTTCTGTGATTATAGCCCATATTTTTGGACTCCTACACAAGTGGTAGTATCTTCTCTTCATCTACCTAAAGAAGTAACAAAGAGGATTGATGATGGCAGAGTGGTGGATGTGACGAATATGGACATCAGCAAGGCGTTCAACAAGATTCTGCATGGTAGACTGGTTAGTAAGGTTAGATCACATGGAATACAGGGAAAACTAGTCAATTGGCTACCTGGCTCGAAGGTAGGAGACCAGTGGGTGGTGGGGGAGGTTTGCTTTTCAGACTGGAGGCCTGTGCCCAGCAGTGTGCCACAAGGATCAGTGCTGGCTCCACTGCTTTTGGTCATTTGTGTAAATGATTTGGATATGAACATAGGAGGTATGGTTAGTAAGTTTGCAGATGAAACCAAAATTGAAGGTGTAGTGGACAGCCAAGAAGGTTACCTTAGTGTACAACAGGACCTTTATCAGATGGGCCAGTGGGCTGAAGAGTGGCTGATGGATTTGTTTTAGATAAATGTGAGGTGCTGCATTTTGGAAAGGCAAATCAGGGCAGAACTTCTACACTTAATGGTAAGGTCCTGGGGAGTATTGCTGAGCAAAGAGACCTTGCAGTGCAGGTTCGTGGTTCCTTGAAAGTAGAGTCGGAGGTGGACAGGATAGTGAAGAAGGTGTTTGGTATTTGGTATTTGGTATTTGGTATGCTTGAGTATAGGAGTTGGGAGATCATGTTGCGACTGTACAACACATTGGTTAGGCGACTTTTGGAATACTGTGTTCAATTCTGGTCTCCCTACTATAGAAAGGATTTTGTGAAACTTGAAAGGGTTCAGAAAAGACTTACAAGAATGTTGCCGGCGTTGGAGGGTTTGAGCCATAGGGAGAGGCTGAATAGGCTGGGGCTGTTTTCCCTGGAGAGTTGGAGGCTGATGGATGACCTTATAGAAGTTTATAAAATCATGAGGGGTGTAGATAGGGTGAATAGCCAAAGTCTTTTCCTCAGGGTAGTGGTGTCCAAAACTAGAGGGCATAGGTTTAAGGTGAGAGGGGAAAAATATAAAAGGGACTGAAGGGACTACTTTTTCACACAGAGGGTGGTGTGTGTATGGAAGGAGCTGCCAGAAGAAGTGGAGGAGGCTGGTACAATTACAATATTTAAAAGGCACCTGGATGGGTATATGAATAGGAAGGGTTTAGAGGGATATGGGCCAAATGCTGGCAAATGGAATTAGATTAATTTAGGATATCTGGTCGGCCTGGAAGAGTTGGACTGAAGGGTCTGTTTCCATACTGTACAGTTCTATGACTCTAAATCCTACTGTAATTTTGGAGGCATCTATCAGTTCACAGCATGCTGCCTCTTTTTGAAAGGGAAGTGACCCACCCTGTTCAGCCATTTCCTGAGAGTTGTACCTCTCAGTTTTGGTCTCACCCTTGTCTTTTTTTTTCCCCCACTTTCTCCAGTGCTCTTACAATTGCTTCATATAGAAAGATATATTTTAAAACTCAGGCACAATTTAATTTAAGGAAATTGAGCTGTTTTAAAACTATTTTTCATTTTAACAATCATGCGCAATTCCACCTCGAGGTGAGAATGCTACCGTTTGTTTAACTCTGTGCTCCTTGACTTACAATATTCCCTTTATAATACAGATTCAGCACAAGGATTGTGGTGTACTCTTTTCTTTTGACTGGTGCGATGAAACTGTGCGATTTGTGTTTTTTTTTCAAACTGGTAGATGGCTGTTGGTTTATTTTTTGTGAACGCATTTAAAAAATAATGAGGTCAGTTTTTATGGCAGCATGATTTTAAAACCAGAATGTGCCTGAGAGCAGGTGATTGCAAGGACCCCTGGAGTGTAACTGGGAGTTCATTGACATTATGGGTGGGTTTACAACAGGACCGTTAACACATTAAGCCATTAGCTTTAGCAGAATCTGACAATAAATTTTAAAGAAAGAATAATTGAAGAACATTTGGTTCAGTTAAAAACAAACTGACTGAAGTCAGATGCAAGTATCATCTTTCGTTAAAAAGGGAGATTGTTCATAGCAGTTAGGGAAAGAAGTTACCTCAGTGAAAAAGTGTAATTTGTGAAACTTCCAGACCAGGAGTGTTGAGTTACAAATTTACATTGGCCATTCAAACTTGAGAAAGTATAAGCTCTCAAATGTGTGAGTATTCAAGAAAAAAAACTTTGCAGCTCACAAGGCAGGATATGTGAAGAAGCAGTTAAGTCAAATCTACAGATTTAATAGGAGAGGAAAATTTATCTGGATTATGACTAAGAGTGAAATAATAGTGTTGGGTAGTAAATGGCTTCTTGGCTTGTTTTCTGAAATCGTTCAAGCTGTTATATTGAGTTAGCTTAGTTTGTTTAATTTCATTTTTAAAATATATTTTGTGTAATTGGTTTGTTATACAAATCCACAGCTTTGTGTGTTTATGCTTCAGTGTAAAATAAAACCGCTTGAAATTAACATAAAAATCCTCAAGCCGAATTTAATTTGGGATCTGACTTATCCAGTGGAAAAATCAGCTGATATCCTAATGATAGATTTAAAAATCCTGTTCTGTTACTCCTGACAAATGCAGTGAGTTTGGGAGATTCCACATCCGTAACTGATACTTGTAGTGCATTTGTTCTATGTTAATGATGGAAGTTGAGAACTTGGGAGAATATAGTTTAGCCGTTGTGCGCTGCCTGCTTCCAGAGAGTGGCTTGCAATAGTTTTCATCCAACACTACTTCCAAATCCTTCTGCTTGCCAGACAATATAATATGCTGAATGACATGAAATGAAATTCTGAAGGAATAAAATTTTGTGTCTTTTTTTCTTTTCATCTCCTTACCTAAAGGATAAAATTATCGTAGATGGGGTGCAGTAGATGATCCCAGGGAGGATGGGATTATCCTGCGAGGAGTGATTGTGGAGACTGAGCTTATATTCTGTCGAGTTTAGAAGAATAAAGGGGTCGTCTCATGGAAGCATGGTAAAGTCTTGCAGGACTCAACAGGGTAGATGCAGGAAGTATGCTGGGGTCTGGAACCTGGTAACATAGTCCAAGAATAAGTGGTAGGCTATTTGGGACTGAGATCAGATGAAATTCCTTCACTCGGGGGTAGTTAACCTTTAGTGTTTGAATATGTTTAGGACAAAGATGGATAGATTTACAGGGGTTAAAGACATTAAAGGATATCTGGATACTGTGGGGAAAACGATGTCGAGGTAGACGATCAGTCATGGTCTCATTGAATGCTGGGGCAGGCTTGAGGGGCCGAACTGCCTAATTCTGACCTTTTCCCTATGTTGCTATAAAGAGAGAGAAACAACGTTTGGTGTTTGTGTCCTGATAGGCTTCTTGTAGAGCTACGCATACCAGTGATCAAGAGAGTGATGGCCCTGCAGACCATGATGAGATGTATTGGTCAAGATGCCCCACTGCCTCTTAAGAAAAAGCTGGAAGTAAGTTTTATGTAATTCTTGGGTTTTCGGTGTCACCTGCAAGGCTAGCATTTGCTGCACGTGCCTGCCTGCTAACCTTTTGAGAAGGCAATGGTTTTCTCCTCAGGGCACTAAAGAGGAAACCACGTTGGTATGAAGTCATATATAGGACCAGTCTCTAACAATCCAACAGCACCATGGTCACTGTTACAGAGACTGGCATTTTGTGGAATGGAGCAGAACTATGTTTTGGTGATGGAGTAGTGGAGGCTGGTACAATTGAAACATTTAAAAGGTATCTGGATGGGTTTATGAATAGGAAGGGTTTGGAGGGATGTAGGTCAAATGCTGGCAAATGGGACTGGATTAATTTAGGATATTTGGTGGGCATGGATGAGTTGGACCAAAGGGTCTGTTTCTGTGCTGTATCATTGTTTGAGATATGGCCTTTGTGTACGATGCCCCGTGATGGAGGCACGGAATTGGAAGGGCAACCTGTACCATCCATACCACTCCCTCTTTGATCAGAGAGGGGAATGTAGAAAATGACCATAAATCTGAAGCAGAAACTGTTGGGTCAGGCAAGGACTCGTTCGAAGAAGCATCTATTCTATTCCGTTGGGTGGGGGTGGACAAGAAACTGAGAGCCAGGACTGTGGCAATTTGCAGAATTGGAGTTGGGATCGCTTTTCATTGACAGTTATGTCCCATTTCACAGGTTCAGGCACTGGCATCTGTCATGGGCTGCGGATGTCACTAGCAAGGCCAGCATTTGTTGCCCGCCCACAAATACTAGGCCATTTCAGAGGGCAGTTCAGAGCCAACCACATTGCTGTGGGTTATGTAGGCCAGACTGGGTAAGAATGGCAAATTCCTAAAGTGAACCACATGGTCAAACAAATAATTGGTAAACAGCTTTATAACCCAGATTTCTGAATTAATTTTAAATCCCACCCTCTACCGGGGTGGAATTTGAACAATTAGCTAGGCCCCTGGTTAACAAATCTAGTGACATTACCACTGTGCCGTCTTGTCTTCCAGAAATATTAATATTGCCAGGGGACGTCTCACTCAAGTGCTTTGCAAGCTAAAAAACGGGGCACAGGAGACAAAAACAGGACGTAAAACTGTTTAGAGCTCTGGTAAAAACCAACCTGTAGCATGGTGTACAGTTCCAGGCACTACATCACTGCATATTCAAGAAGAATATATTGCCCTTTCAGGGATGACCAGAATCCTAACAGGGTTTAAAGGATTAGGTCTTCTTAGAGAAGTCGCATTGCATAGGCTTTTGTTGACTTGAATCTGTAAGGTGAAGGGGTGATATAATGGAGTTGTTTTAAGATTTAAGAGGGTGAACGGGGAGAATCTGTTCCGTCTGACAGGGGCAGAGCAAGGAGTAGAACCTTAATGTTTAGCTAAATAGCAGAACTGCCTCAAGCAGTTCAGAGATAATAGGTACTGCAGATGCTGGAGAATCCGAGATAACAAGGTGTGGAGCTGGATGAACACAGCAGGCCAAGCAGCATCATAGGAGCAGGAAGGCTTGATGTTTCAGGCCTAGACCCTTCATCAGAAATCGGGGAGGGGAAGAGGGTTCTGAAATAAATAGGGAGAGAGGGGGAGCGGATAGAAGATGGATAGAGGAGAGGATAGGTGGAGAGGAGGCAGACAAGTCAAAGAGGCGGGGATGGAGCCAGTAAAGGTGAGTGTAGGTGGGGGAGTAAGGAGGAGATAGGTCAGTCCAGGGAGGATGGACAGGTCAAGGGGGCGGGATGAGGTTAGTAGATAGGAGATGGGGGTGGGGCTTGAGGTGGGAGGAGGGGATAGGTGAGAGGAAGGACAGGTTAGGGAGGCCATGGGTACCTGCATGGGCCCAAGCTATGCCTGCCTCTTTGTAGGTTACGTGGAACAATCCCTCTTCCGTACCTACACTGGCCCTAAACCCCACCTCTTCCTCCGTTACATTGATGACTGTATTGGCGCCGCCTCGTGCTCCCACGAGGAGCTCGAACAGTTCATCCACTTCACCAACACCTTCCACCCCAACCTGAAGTTCACCTGGACCATCTCCAACACTTCTCTCTCCTTCCTGGACCTCTCTGTCTCCATCTCTTGTAACCACCTAGAAACTGATGTCCATTTCAAGCCCACTGACTCCCACAGCTACCTGGAATACACCTCCTCCCACCCACCTTCCTGCAAAAATGCCATCCCCTATTTCCAATTCCTTCGCCTCCGCCGCATCTGCTCCCAGGATGAGGCATTCCACTCCCGTACATCTCGGATGTCCTCATTCTTCAAGGACCGCAACTTTCACCCCACAGTGGTCGAGAACGCCCTCGACCATGTCTCCCGCATTTCCCGCTACTCATCCCTCACACCCCGTCCCCGCAATAATAACCAAAAAAGAATCCCCCTCGTCCTCACGTACCACCCCACCAACCTCTGGATCCAACGCATCATCCTCCGACACTTCCGCCATCTGCAATCCGACCCCACCACCGAAGACATTTTTCCCTCCCCACCCTTGTCTGTTTTCTGGAGGGACCACTCCCTCCATGACTTCCTTGTCCGCTCCACACTCCCCTCCAGCCCCACCACACCCGGCATTTTTCCCTGCAACCGCAGGAAGTGCTACACCTGCCCCCACACCTCCTGCCTCACCCCAATCCCAGGCCCCAAGAAGACTTTCCATATCAGGCAGATGTTCACCTGCACATCTGCCAATGTGGTATACTGCATCCGCTGTACCCGTTGTGGCCTCCCCCACATCGGGGAAACCAAGCGCAGGCTTGGGGACCGTTTTGCAGAACACCTGCGCTCAGTTCGCAACAAACAACTGCACCTCCCAGTCGCGAACCATTTCAACTCCCCCTCCCATTCCTCAGACAACAAGTCCATCCTGGGCCTCCTGCAATGCCACAATGACACCACCCGAAGGCAGGAACAGCAAATCATATTCAGCCTGGGAACCCTGCAGCCCAATGGTATCAATGTGGATTTCACAAGCTTCAAAATCTCCCTTCCCCCAACCGCATCCCAAAACCAGCCCAGCTCATCTCCACCTCCCTAACTTGTCCTTCCTCTCACCTATCCCCTCCTCCCACCTCGAGCCAGGTTCAGTCAACATGTTTGGTCTCGACCGGATTCGACCGGTCTGGACTGGTCTGGACTGGTTTCGACTGGTCAGGACTGGTTTCGACCGGTCTCGACCGGTTTGGACTGGTCTGGACTGGTCTCGACCGGTTTGGACTGGTCTTGACCGGTTTAGACTGGTCAGGACTGGTTTCGACTGGTCTCGACCGGCTTCGACTGGTCTCGACCGGCTTCGACTGGTCTCGACCGGCTTCGACTGGTCTCGACCGGCTTCGACCGGTCTCGACTGGTTTCGACTGGTTTGGACTGGTCTCGACTGGTTTGGACTGGGCTCGTCTGGTTTGGACTGGTCTGTTTATGTTTCATTCCTTCATTTTTGTTTGTCCATGAGATTAACTTTACTGGCAAGACCAGTATTTTTTGTCCATCACAAACTGTCCTTGACAAAATGATGTTGAGCCACCTACAGCTGAATAGCTTGTTAGGCCTTTCAGAGGCCAGTCAAGACTCACATTGTTGTAAGCCTCGAACCACATGTAGGCCAGTCCAGTTAAGGACAGCTGATTTCCTCCCAGCAAGAGGATTAATGTACCAGATCACTTTTGTGTGTTAGCAAACCACTTGGTTCTATTTTAAATAACAATCTGATAGTTTCATTATCATTATTGAGACTAGCATTTATTCCCCCTTTATTAACTAATTGAATTTAAATTCCTCAGGCCTTGGGAATTGGTCTACATCTCTGGATTACTAGCCCAGTAACATTGCAACTATGCTACCTTCCAGGTTAGCACTAAAAGTTAAAAGTTAACTAAAAGTTAACCAACACAAATTAGGGAAAATTAAGCAATTCTGCCTCGTATACCAATAGAGAAAATGGCAGACTTGGGAATGTCCTATTTTATATCTTAAACAATTACAATTCTGAATAGGATTAACAGATTTTATTCAAACAGATAATTTAATATAGCATAAAGGTTCAAATTTCAGTGAACATAAATCTAAGAGTTAAGACAATAGGAATAAATAAGGAATTCGGGCAGAGTCATTTGAAAGAAAACTAGACATGGGAATGGTGGCTTAAGAAAAGATGATTGAGGTGAATAATGTGAACTAATTTAAGAGACCTTGTCACGTGTTCTTGACCACCCCCATCTCCTATCTACTAACCTCATCCCGCCCCCTTGACCTGTCTGTCCTCCCTGGACTGACCTATCTCCTCCCTATCCCCCCCACCTACACTCAATTTTACTGGCTCCATCCCCGCCTCTTTGACTTGTCTGCTTCCTCTCCACCTATCCTCTCCTCTATCCATCTTCTATCCACCTCCCATCTCCCTATTTATTTCAGAACCCTCTTCCCCTCCCCCATTTCTGATGAAGGGTCTAGGCCTGAAACGTCAAGCCTTCCTGCTCCTATGATGCTGCTTGGCCTGCTGTGTTCATCCAGCTCCACACCTTGTTGCCTCAAGCAGTTGACTGGTCGAGGAGTGTTCCAGTGATGGTGCACAGAATGCAAAGTGGGTGCTGCGTTTGTTTCACTGTAAATACTACTTTGCATATCATTAATGCAATTTGAAGGTTGCAATTCAGATAAGTGACAGTACTTTCTTTTAAGATGCAATCTTGTCTCAGGCTGCTGAGAGGTTATTTAAAGTTTGTTGCTCTCTGTTTGACAGAACAAAGCAATCTCTTTGCTGAATGAGTTCACCCTTCCCAACTGTCAATACATGTTCGTCACTTTGGCAGTCATGGACCACCGGTCACTTCCACTCCTAGAGACCTGCAGCAACAGGATTATTGGTAAGTGATCCTTGAGTTTAAAATTCTCATCCTTGTTTCCAGTGATCTCCATTGCCCCACTATAACCACGTCCAGTCTACAACTGCGCAAGACTTCTGCACACTCCCAGTTCCGGCCTTTTGCGCAGCCCTGATTTTCATTGCTCTACACTGGCAGCCACACTTTCAACTGCCGAGATCGGGGACCCCAGATGTCCTTCCCTAACCCTCGTGAGCTCCTTGCAGCTATTCTGTGAAATGTCCCTCTTTAACACAGTGTTTGGGGTCACTTCCTGCTTCTTCTGCAGCTTGCTGCCAGGTTTTGTTTGCCGTTCCTACGAAGCACCCTGGGACAGCCTTGCCACGTTAAAGGCATTATATATATTTTACAAAAAGGTTCTTTTGGTTTGGGAGAGATAGTAGGAACTGCAGATGCTGGAGAATCTGAGATAACAAGGTGTAGAGCTGGATGAGCACAGCAGGCCAAGCAGCATCAGAGGAGCGGGAAGGCTGACATTTTGGGCCTAGACCTTTCTTCAGAAATGGGGGAGGGGAAGGGGGTTCTGAAATAAATAGGGAGAGATCGGGAGGCGGATAGAAGATGGATAGAGGAGAAGATAGGTGAAGAGGAGACAGGCGGGGATGGAACCAGTAAAGGTGAGTGTAGGTGGGGAGTTAGGGAGGAGATAGGTCAGTCCAGGGAGGCCGGACAGGTCAAGAGGGCGGGATGAGGTTAGTAGATAGGAGGTAGGGGTGGGGCTTGAGGTGGGAGGAGGGGATAGGTGGGAGGAAGGACAGGTTAGGGAGACGGGGACCAGCTGAGCTGGTTTTGGGATGCGGTTGGGGGAGGGGAGATTTTGAAGCTTGTGAAATCCACATTGATACCATTGGGCTGCAGGGTTCCCAAACGGAATATGAAGTGCTGTTCCTGCAACCTTCGGGTAGCATCGTTGTGGCACTGCAGGAGGCCCAGGATGGACATGTCACCTGAGGAATGGGAGGGGGAGGTGAAATGGTTCGCAACTGGGAGGTGCAGTTGTTTAGTGCAAACCGAGCATAGGTGTTCTGCAAAGTGGTCCCCAAGCCTCCGCTCTTTTGGTTTGAATGGCTTTCAGATGTTTGGCAAGAATTCTTCTTCTGCGCTTCCCATGTTCGAGAATGCTCAGGCCCACTCTATTCCCAATCCCAACAAATCTTGTCTACAAATAGACTGGAAAAATCAAGTGGACAAAGATAGCTGAGAGAAGGAGTTCATAGAACGTTTTTCAGGACATTTTCTGAAAGCAGCACATTCTAGAGCTGACCAGAGATTAGGCTACACTAGACCTAGTGTTGTGCGACAAGATAGGATTAATTCATTAATGATCTCAAGGTAAAAGCATACCTAGGTCACAGTAATCATAATGTAATTTAATTTTTCCTTCTATTTGAAGAATAGCGGAGTGGATCTAAAACTAGAATTCTAAACTTAAATGTGGACGATTATGAGAGCATGAAAACATGGGTAGACGAAGTGAATTGGCAAATTAGGATAGGACCTAGGTTAATAGAGATACAGTGGCAGTTATTTAAGGGGATATTACAGAATTCACAGAATCGATGCATTCTGAAAAGAGAGAAACTTTCCAAAGGTTGGACCCATCATCCGTGATTAACTAAGCAAAAGTTAAAGACAACATCAAACTTAAAGAAAAAACATAAGATTGTGGCAAATCGATATATTGGATAAAGTATTAAAATCAGCAAAGAGTGACTAAATGGCTAATGAGGAATGAAACATTACAATGAAAGAGAAATGCTAAAAATGTAAAAATTGATAGTAAGAGGTTTTGTAGATATTTGGAAAGGAAATGAGTGAATAAAGTGGATGTTAGTCTGATAGGGTGAGAGTTGATGATGGAAAATAAGGACATGATAGCTGAATTGAAAATGTATTTTGCATCAGTCTTCACTGTAGAGATATAAGTGACATCTCACAAATAGCTGTCATTCGGGAAGTGGCAAGAAAGGAGGGATTAAAGAAAACTATAAACCCCAGGCAAGTGGCACTGACAAACAGTGGGCTGACAAGCTCCATTGCAATGCATTGGGTCTAATTTTCCAAAACTTTCTGGAGTGGGGAATGTTCCATGAGACTGGAAGATGGCAAATGTGTTACCTCTTTACTCAAGAAGGGAGGCGGACAAATAGCAGGAAGTGAGAGGCCAGTTCTTAACATCTGTCAGAGGGAAGATGTTTAGCAGCTATCAATAAAAATTTGAAGCACTTTTTAAAAAAAAAAATACAAGGTTATCAAACAAAGTCAACATGGTGAAAGGGGAATCATGTTTAACCAAATTATTAGTGCTCATTTTGCATAAACGTTAATCTGTGGATGTGCTGTACTTAGAGTTCCAGAAGGCGTTTGATAAGATGTCACATTCAAGGTTGCTGCTGTGGAAAATAAAAGCTGATAATGTCGGGGGTAACATGTGGGATGGATAAAAGATGGATAGCTAATAAGAGACTGAGAGTGGGACTAAACAGTTGGGAGAAGTAGTGAGTGCTATGCCACAGGAATCAATGCAGGTTTTCCAGGCTAACATTTAGAATAGGCAGGTTGGCTGAGGAGACTGGTTGGACAGGGTACACTTGGATCCACTGGAGTTTAGAGGTGACTTGTTTGAAACATCTAAGATCCTGACGGGTCTTGACCCATGGATGTGGAAAGGATGTTTTCTCTTGTGGGAGAATCTAGAATGAGGAGTCATAGTTTAAAAATAAGGACTCTCCCCTTTAAGGCAGAGTTGAGGTGAAATTCTCAGCGTGAGTCTCTGAAACTCTGTTCCCCCAAAGGTGATGGAAACAGAGCCTTCGAATATTTTGAAGGCATGGATTCAATAGAAACTGAGGGAAGGAATGAGTTTTGGTAGGAAATGGAGTTGATCAGCCGTGATCTTATCAAATGGTGGGACAGGCTGGAGAGGCGAATAGCCTATTTCTGCTCCTCACTTGTTTATTGCTTGTATGTTCTCAGAACTGTTGTGTGCATTATTGCTTGAAGGTCAGTTTGTAGAGCTCACATTGTCTTGTCAGTATTTCTTCCTTTCCTTTCTCATGATTTTTCACCGCGTTATGAATGTGCTATATCACCTAATTCCTGAGAAGAAAGACTCGCATTTATGTAGCACCTTTCATGTCCTTATGGCATCCCAAAGTGCTTTAGAGCCCACAAAATACTTTTCAAGTGTAAACATTATTTGAATGTCAGATACACGGGCAACTAATTTGCTCCCAGTAAACTCCCACAAGCATTGAAGTGATAATGACCAACAAACCTCTTTTCTCGATGTTGGATAAGGGACACGTATATGCTTGGGATAGCTTCCTCACTCTTCTTTGGAATTATGCACTGAGATGTTCAGCAAAGAGGAAAGGCAGACCCTTGATTTAACATCCTTTCTGAAGGGTAGCACTCCAGCAATCCAGCACTGTCTCATTACAACGCCAGTGGAGTCAGCCTCTTGTTTTGATTTTACCTTGACCAGGGGAGATTTAAACCCTTGACTACTGGCACAAAGGTAATGAAATTTAAAGTTGGATGCATAAAACTTTTATAATTCACTTTTGTAATTCAGTTTGGTACAAGTGACTGGGATGGTTTACCAGTTTGGGATTCTCTGCTTATCAGTCAAGAGTCGACTGCATTAGTGTGGTCCTTAGTTCAATTGGTGCAAAACTATAAGTGCTGGAGATCTACATGCAAGGCAGCACTCACCTCTGATACTGGCAGGAAAACAACGTTTATAGAGGTATTTCTCATCCTTCATGGACTCTGCCCTCCCTATCTCCTTAAGCTCACTTAGCCCCAAGACCCTCTAAGATCCCTGTCTGCCTCCAAGTCTGATCTGTTTTGCATCTCTAATTTTCTTTGACCCACCATTAGTGGCTGTACATACTGTCGTCTATTATAAACTCTGAATTCCCTCCTTCACTTTCTCCATCTCCATGTCGTGCTCCTTTTTTCCTTGCTCCTCAAAATCTATCAACTTGTCCAAAAATTTTTTGTGTTTCTTGCTGTGAGATTTTATCTGTGGCAAGCGACATGGGATGCCTTCCTGGAGTAAAGGTGTTATATTAATGCAGTTTGTAACTCGCCGCAGTGGAGGGTCAAGTTTTGATTGTTTTTGCCATGTTGATGTCACCAGTTGATTTCCAAAATAAAAACAGGAACTGCTGGAAATACTCACGAGGTCAGGCAAAAATCCCAGAAGCAAAGTTAACCTTCCTGATCGATGACCTCCCAGCACAGATTAACCAATTTAAAGCAAGTCCAGAGTGGTGGCAAAGGGGAAATGAGTGTGTTAAAGTGGAAGGCCAGAGAGATTAAATGAATAAGGGCTTGACAGTGCAAGAAGAGAGAGGCTGGTAATGGGATCACGATAATGCAGCCCTTTCCCGATTAAACTTGTATTGTGCTCTGTCGCGCAAAGGCATAGCTGGCATATGGCACACATCTTGTGGACACTCAAAAAACCCTCAGCCCAAGAACACTCCTTTGTCTTCCTGTTCTCACAAATATTTCACATCTGACAAGTCATGAACCACCTCCTTCTGACAAACTCCGATCTGTCAAATGACCAGCGTTGTGCTTCTACCATGTTAAGAATGGTAGTTGCTAAACAGGTTCAGGATAAGCCAGGGCTTCAGTACAAGCCCTATTGTGGAGAGACACAAACAGCGAAGAGTCTCCCCTCTGTAGGCTAAGTGGCAGACTGAAACCCTTTCACTCAGCAAATGAGGAGGCTGTCACTTGACACCAGGGACTCGCGTTCACAGAATAAGTAAACAGACAAGGCAAGGAAAGAAACAAAAGATGCGCCGTCAAGAGATCAGAAGACGAGGGAAGCATGAGAAATAGGTAATGTGCAAAAGACTCCTATGTCCCAGGGCTGTGATGGAGAAAAGTGAGTAATTCCAGCAAACCAAATAGCTTGTCTTTGACCTCTTGAGAAGAGAAAAACTAAGAGCTGTTCACTTTGCCATGTTTGTCCCATATTGTTCCTTCAGAGAATATCCACAGCATCCCGTTTTGGCGTCTTGTGCACATTTTGCAGTCGTGCAAGGATCTCTGGTACCGCAGCCCCGCTCTGCTGAGTGCTATTGGCAACCATTTGACAGCCAGCCTGGCGATCTGGCAGGTTAAACAGGTGAGATGACTTCAAGAGCTGAGTCTGAGGACCCATCTTTTGTGTTCGTCTGGACAGCTCGCGCAAGGGACAAATGTGCTGGGCTACGGGGAAAGAGCGGGGGAGTGGTTAGCACTGTCAACAGTATGGCAGGGGTAGAACATAGAATGGTCGGGCACAGAACAGGCCCTTTGGCCCACAGTGTCGTGCTGTATCATTTTGTGATGTACCTTACCTGGGCTGCAGGGACTGAAGGCTGCAGGTCCTCCAGCAGCTAAGAAAGTAAGTGATTACAATCCCACCGATCATTATCAAAGCCAGAGGTTGAAAGAAAAGAGGCTGAATAAACAAGAGCTCTGGTGAAGACTAATCTACATGGAATGTGGCACTGTCCTCTTCTCCTTCAGTTCCCCAGACAGACCTGCAGTCTGTTTTCAGCAAGGGTTGTTTTTATTTCATATTTGACCAGATATGTTTTTTTTTAAAACATTGCTTTTGGCCTGCAAGTCGTCATCGACATAACCCTGTGGCCACCGGCTCGCTGTTTGCCTGGTCACAGATTCTCTGATGGAGCTTTCACTGTACCCCACAAATTGAAGTATATGACACGAACAACTGGTCATGTTGGAGAAGCTCAAATCGATTTTCAGCCATTAGAATGAAATATTGTTATTCTACACAAATGGAAACATTGTAAGATACAATGTTGTACTAGAAGACTGCCAATTATAATATATTGGGATTAGCTACTGGAGTAAATTTAAAGAGAGCAAAGCCTAAGTGAAAATTAAGTGCAACTGAAGTGAGGTTTCTGCACAGCCCAGCTTATAGATCTGGGATTCCCAATCCCAGGGTCACGCTTTTGAACCCCAAATCACATGATTATATTTGATCTTTAAATATTTTATTCAAAATCCGTTTCTTATTGATGTTTCCCAGTGGTGATTCTCCTCAGTTAAAAGCATCCTGTTTGGTCGTGGGGAAAATAATTCTTGTTGTTGCCCAGGTATGGCCTGTCCATGGTTTTAAAATGATTGCTGCTTGAAGAGGAGGAAGTTTTTCCGTTGACTGACCTTGTTTTAAAAGGAGACATTTATAAGACACCAGCTTGTGCAGAACTCAATGGCAGAAAACAGACCTCTGTTCAAAGGCATCTCTCATTCCAAATAGCCTGACACTGAAACTGTGCAGCAAGTGCTCCCCCTGGTGTTGTGTGCAAATAAACGCAACCTTTTATTTGTGTCTGTAAAGTTTTACCTTAGTCTGCTGGCTGTCTTAGTTCTCAGGTTACAAAACAAGATCAATTAATAAATGAGAGCAGTTGCAGTCCACTATGAATTCTGACTTTATCTTTCTGTCCCTGCACCTCTCTCAGAGATTGGATTTCATTATCAATTGTTTCTCCTCTGACTGTCTCTTGCTCTGTCTCCAGAGTCTCAGACTAAGATGGCCACTCTTCAGTAGCCATGATTTTCTTTTCTTTCCCATGCTCTGCCTTCTCCTTGCCCTCTTTGGGGAAAGCAGAGACCTGTTTGAATTTGAACAGTGAGAAATGGACAAAATGAGCAGATATTTATATTTAAGTGTAATATCTATTAAATCCATTTTCGTAGTGTGTCCTCAGATGTACAGTGGTGCACAAAAGACTCAACGCTTCGTCCAGCCTGGCCCCACGTGACTGCAATGCCTTGCGCATCACACTAATTATGCTCCACCCCATATGAAACCATGCAATGCTCTAGGAGAGGCAAGAAACCAGATAAAGTGAGGCCAATGGCAGGGTGAGGGTTGAGTTGAAGGAATTTCCCTCCCATGCCATTATACAATCACAACTCATCCAGGAAATCACAGTGGACCAGATTAGCATTACCCAGTACCTCAAACAAGATTACTGTCACCGTATAGGTCCAGCTATTGCTTGAAGGAATTCAGTGGCAGTGAAGACTCACCAAGTCAACAGCCTGTTTGAAAGATTTGCTCTTCTCCAGGACCACCAACTGCTGTTAGACCCAAGATCTGATTTTATACAGCTTTAGACTGTGACCTCCTAATCCTCCCTAGCCTATTTAATGGAAATAAATTGTCCACTCGCACATAATCTAATCCCTTCATCATTTGAGAAACTGCATGTTCAAATAATGTTTGAGCTGCAGTAAAAAAAACTTTTGGAGTCCTGTGTGCTTCACTGAAACACCCTTCGTGTCGTAGAAGGTTTTTCCAAAGCACCTCATGTTTGTGCGAAACCAGGCCATAAAGGGTTAACTGATGAAAAAAAGGTTTGTACGATGTGATTTGCATTCTCTTGAGTATAAAGTCACGGAATCCCTACAGTGTAGAAGCAGGCCTTTTGGCCCATTGAGTCCACACTGACCCTTCAAAGAGCATTCCGCCCAAACCCAGCCCCCACAGGAGATTGATAGGGGGTCTAATCAAGGTATTTGAAATCTGATGGAGGTTAGATGGGGCAAAACTATTTGTTCTGGTACCCAACTTCAGAACATGAGTGTAACCTTAAAATTAAGAGTTCGGCCATTCAGGAGTAAAATGAAGAAATACTCCTTCATACTAAAGATAATGAAATCAGGAACCCTCTGAATAAGAACTGGCTTTCACCGGGAGTGGGACAATGCTCCACTGCTCCTAAATGTAATTCATACCTTGATGAGCGTACGTACCTTCACCATTATTTTAATGTTCTCTGCTCTAGCTAATTCTGTTCCTAGTGCTGTTTTCGGAGCTCAACTTTCGCCATATCGAGTTGATGAATGCATTTGCACAAATTATACTGGCAAAGTCTGAATCCCTAACTTTGAAGGATGTGCTGTCAGTTCTTCGCGTGTATTCCCTGCTGAACCATCGACCAGATGAGGGTTGGATCGAGCAGTAAGTCTTGGTGCTTTATATAACGTCTGTTCAAGTCTCCCTTGCACTAACCCCACAGTGGCTAGCGTTCCTGTATCATCTCTAGTATAACCAGGCGTCCCAAGGTGCATCATGGGTGTGTCATCACCATGGTACCCACGAGGGAAAGTGAGCAAAACTACAGTCAAAAAATAGGTTATGAGGTGTATCTCAAACGAAGGTAGAGTGAAGAGACAGAGAGGTCTGCAGAGAGAATGCTAGGCTTTGCAGCTGAAAACATAACCAACAGACAGATTTTGTTTCTGTATATCTGTTGTAGACTAGTTGGTGGAGGTCTTTTTTTTAAAATTATTTGTTCATAGGATGTAGGTGTCACTGGCAAGGCCAGCATTTGTTGCCCATTCTTAATTGTCCTTGAAATAAGTGGCTTGAACAAGGCAAGCAGAATAATTTATGGTGATAATTTAAAATATTAGCATCTTCATGTATTCCTGATGTTTGCAGTACGCATTTTGGCTAACGTGGACAAGAATCTCTACGTGAAAACGCTCCTCTGGTTCCATGGAAGATGGTCATGGCTGCTGGAGGTCAGTCTTCTCAGCTCCAGGACAACTCTGCTGAAGTTCCTCAGGACAGTGTCCTAGGCCCAACCATCTTCAGCTGCTTCATCAATGACCTTCCCTCCATCATAAGGTCAGAAGTGGGCACAGTCTCTGATGATTGTATAATGTTCAGCACCATTCATGACTCCTCAGATGCTGAGGCCTTCCATGTCCAAATGTAGCAAGATCTGGACAATGTCCAGGCTTGGGCTGACAAGCAGCAAATAAATTTGCATGGCTTAAGTGCCAGGCAATGATCATCTTCAACATGAGGGAATCTGACTAGTACCTCCTTACCTTCATTATATAAAAGCAGTATTGTTGAAGTAAATTTTGATGCCTGGTTATTACAAGCATAAACCTATTTTATGAACTATTTAAGGCCACATCTGCTTCTTAGATATTTGGTCCTGGATAGTTTAAAATCCTTCTCATTTCATAAAATGTTGCTCTTTCATTGGACATCTTGCTGATCCTTGAACTGAGTGTCTTGCTAGGCCATTTCAGAGGGTTGTTAAGGTCAACCACGTTGCTTTTAGTTTGGAGTCTAATGTTGGCCAGGCAGGATATTGATGTTGGAGGATATTTGTGAACCAAATGGTCTTTAAAGCAGTTGCTGTTAGTTTCATGGTCACAATGGACTAGTTTCCAATTACAGCTATTATGAAGGAATTTAAATCTCCTTAGTGGGATTTGAACCCAGAGGATTATATTAAATTACTAGTCCGGTGAAGCTACCACTAGGCCATCATCTCTCGTTTCAAGTGGTTGGTAGTAGCCTGGTCAAGGGAACGCTGGAGGATGAGAGAAATTAGAGTTCACGTGCGTCGTAAAGGCAAAATGAATGGTAATGGTTTTGGGAGGTGAGAGAGGTCCAGGCTAGGTGTTAATGTCAGAAAGCAAAATTAAGAAAGCCTGACCCCAGTGATAATTGTTAGGGTTGGTGAGAGGCAGGGGAAACAAAACTGAGGACAGAGTTCATAGTCTGAAGTTGTTGAACTCAGTATTGAGTCCTAAGGCTGTAAAGTGCCTAAGCAGAAAACGAGGTGTTGTTCCTCCAGCTTGCATTGAGCTTCGTGGAGTACTGTAGCAGGTCCAGAACAGAAATCCGACTGTGAGAGCAAGGTGGTGTATTAAAGTGACAGGCAACCAGAAAGTCAGGGTCATGCTTGCAAAATGAGCAGAGATATTCCACAAAGTGGTCACTGAGTCTGCATTTAGCTTCCTCAATGTAGCAGAGATCACATTGCGATGGTGACTACAATAGGTTAAATTGAAAGAAGCACAAGTAAATTACTGAATAAAAACCAAAAAGAACTGTGGATGCTGTAAATCAGGATCAAAGACCATAGTTGCTGGAAAAGCTCAACAGGTCTGGCAGAAATCTATGAAGAAAACAAAATCAAAGTTAATGTTTCAGGTCCGGTGAGGAAAGGTCACCAGACCCGAAACGTTAAATCTGATTTTGTTTTCTTCACAGATGCTACCAGACCTGCTGAGTTTTTCCAGCAACTTCTGTTTTTGTACAAGTAAATTACCATGAAGGAGCATTCAGACCATGGATAGTGAGGAGGGTGGGGGGATAAATGGGGAAATGTTACACCACTTATTATTGCAAAGAAAGTGCCGTGAAAGGGGGATGAAGTGTTGGGGGTGATAGAGAAGTGAACCAGGGTGTGACAGAGGTAACACCTTGGTCCTGTGCCTCCTTTAAAATTATGCCATTAGGTTTACATCACTTCTCATTGGCATGGTGGCTCAGCGGTTAGCACTGCTGCCTCACAGCACCAGGGACCCGGGATGAATTTCACCTTCGGGCAACTGTCTGTGTGGAGTTTGCACATTCTCTCCATGTCTGTGTGGGTTTCCTCCGGGTACTCCGGTTTCCTCCCACATTCGAACAGCTCTGCAGGTTAGGTGGATTGGTCATGCTAAATTGCCCATAGTATTCAGGGATGTGTAGATTAGGGGGATGGGTCTAGGTGGGATGATCTGAGGCTCGGTGTGCACTTGTTGGGCTGAAGGGCCTGTTTCCACACTGTAGGGATTCTATGGTTTATGATCATTCTTCCTGCTGAAATAAACCACTTTACATTTGTGCGCCTGCTGAGCTCTGTCCTGCTCACTGCTTCCACATTTCAGTTTGGTGCCATCTGAAGACCTAGAAATGATATCCTGTTTACCCAATTCCGGGTCATTAATACATGTATATCAATGAAAACCTTGATCCCAATACAAAGCCCTGGCAGAATAGTTCTGCACACACCTCTCCAGCCTGAAAAACAACCACCAACAGCTACTTCCTTCTCTGTGTCTCTCAGCTCATAAGTATCTATGTTACCCCTTTAATCCCTGGGAGAAGACCACTTGGGTGCAGTGACCTGTTTCTGTGCAGTTGTTTGTAGGTAATAAGTAGGGAAACCTCAAAAATAAAATGTGGAGAGAAAGTTAATTTTGAATGTGTATGTAGGTATGTGGAAGTACTGCTCATCTCTGCTTTGCTGTCTCACAATGTCAGACTTGGCCCTGGCAGTTTGACTGGTTTTGGAAGATGATTTTTTTGTTTTGTGTGTGTCCTTACCCCTCCACAGATTCCTACAGACTTTAAGCGATGTGTTTGAGATGTATTTGTCGAAGTGCTCTTCGCAGGAGCTTCTCCGTGGTGTTTATTCTTTGTGTCTGATGGGCCACTATCCCCAGGCTGCTATGAACCAACTGTTCCAGGATGACGTTCTAAATGAACTTTGTTCATCAGGTGAGTGATCGTTAGCTCAGTTGGCTAGACGGCTGGTTTGCAATGCAGGGTGATGCCAGCAGTGTGGGTTCAGTTCCCATGCCAGCTGGAGTACCACGAAGGACCCACCTTCTCAACCTTGCCCAAGATATGGTGACCCTCAGGTTAAGCTCACCATCAGTCGTCTCTCTCTGTCTGTCATGAGAGAGCAGCCCCATTGTCCTCTGCAACTAGAATGACTTTAATCTTTCGAATTGTGAGGAACACGCTCACACCCTCGATTCTGTTGTGCCGTTGAATTAGATCATGGTTGATCTTAAGCACGACTGTTTAATGTTGCCTTTCTGTTCTTACACAACAAAAATCTGTCAGCCCTCATCTTGACATTTTTGATTGGCCCCCAGTTCTTCCTGAGGTATGATGTCATGTCTCGACCTATACATAGCACACTGAACGTGGTCTAATAAGGACTTTATGAAAATGTAGCATGATTTCAGCTCAGTTTGCAGGCAATACTGCATTGTACCTGTCCACTACTTTTTCTATAATCTCCTTAGGAACAAAGTTGATGATCTCAGACGTTTCCCACGTTGAACTCCATCTTCCGCCACCATGCCCACTCACTTAAATTCTGTGTCCATTTGCAACGTTCTGCTTTCAGTCAGATTTCTTACTATGCCACGCAGCTTCATGCAAACTGTAATTCTGGGTGTGCAACTATCGGTTTCCTCATCCATTGGAGAACAGACTCGCTGTCTCTGTTCTAACCCCTAACCACTTCCATGCTCAACTTGCTAGCATTAACACAACCGTAGCACATTTGTAGTGGCAATAATATCCAGTAGAGGATTATTTTGGGTGAAAGAGAATGGTCACCTGTGTTAATTCAATGTATCACTGGACATTTCATTGCAAATTCACTAGTGTTCCTATAAATTGAAATTGCGCTGTTTAGGTAAGGAGATGCATGTTTGAAATATATATCACTTTCTGTGTGTAAAGATTAGATCCCGTTCTATCGTACAAACAAGGAGCAGACATAGGCCATTCAGCCCATTAAGCCTGCTCCACCATCTGATAAAATGGTGGTTGATCTGGTTGTAACCTCAGATCCACATTCCCATTTATCTCCGATTACCTATTGTCCCCTGCTTAACAAAAGTCTCTCTTCCTCTGCTTTCGAAACATTGGAGGAATCTGCTTTTGCCACCTTTTCAGGAAGAAAATTCTGAAGGCACATGATCCTCTGAGAGAAAATATTTTCACCACTTGGCTTTCTGGTTGTAACAACCTGGATCATTTCTGTCAAGGTGTAAGTAAACCGCAATGAAAATTACTCATCAATGTTTCTAGACCCTCTCTAATTTTATCTGTTCTAGCCAGTGCCTACCATGAAGCGAACGAGCAGATGCTTCAGTGCATCAATCTGTGCTTGGAGTTAGAAAATCCATCCTTCATCAGGCAGCCGGTGAATACCACAGTTGTCAATCCCTCATTGTCCAGCCATTCGGTGAATGCAGAACTACAGAAAACAGTGGACACCATCTTGGGCGACAGCAGCCTGTATCAGCAGGGCTTGATGTTGAAAAACTTACTTTTTATAGGTATTTGAACTTTTTTTTAAAAAATTGAGCAATTACTTGAGAACTCTGTTTTATTGTTTATTGTGGCTCAGAAAGTCTCCACTACCCTATGCTAACGGGATATCAGGACTTGTAGTGGGAGGAGAGCCGGTTTGTCAGAATGAGACAAGGATACGGAACTGCATTCGGGTAGAGAGACAAAAGAGCTTGAGATCTTTCTTCTTTAAACAGAGAAGATTAAAGATAGACTTTACAGACTTTTTCAAAAATGAGGAGCTTTGACAGGGCAAATAAGTAGAAAATGCTTCCACTGGGCAGGACTTACACACTTAATGGTAAGGTCCTGAGGAGTGTTGCCGAGCAAAGAGACCTTGGGGTGTGAGTGCGTACAGGTAGGTCTCCTATAACGTGATAGTCGAGTTCTTTCATGACTTTGCGCTAAAGTAAATCTCCCTAGATCACTATAGGGATCTGGATGCGTATATGAATAGGAAGAGTTTAGAGGGATATGGGCCAAATGCTGGTAAAATGGACTAGATTAATTTAGGATATCTGATCAGCATGGATGAGTTGGATCGAAAGGTCTATTTCCATGCTGTACATCTCTATGACTCTATGGTAACAGGATCAATAATAAAGGATACAGATTTAGAGTACAAGGTGTAGAGCTGGATGAACACAGCAGGCCAAGCAGCATCAGAGGAGCAGGAAGGCTGACGTTTTGGACGTAGACCCTCCTCCAGAAGTGGGGGAGGGGAAGGGGGTTCTGAAATAAATAGGGAGAGAGGGGGAGGCGGATAGAAGATGGATAGAGAAGATAGGTGGAGAGGAGACAGACAGGTCAAAGAGGTGGGGATGGAGCCAGTAAAGGTGAGTGTAGGTGGGGAGGTAGGGAGAAGATAGGTCAGCCCAGGGAGGATGGACAGGTCAAGGGGGCGGGATGAGGTTAGTAGGTAGGATATTGCGCTTGGGAACCCTGCAGCCCAATGGTATCAATGTGGACTTCACAAGCTTCAAAATCTCCCCTCCCCCAACCGCATCCCAAAACCAGCCCAGCTTGTCCCCGCCTCCTTAACCTGTCCTTCCTCCCACCTCAAGCCCCACCCCATCTCCTACCTACTTTAATGCAGTAAGTTACAACCTGGAATCCAAAGTGAGTTGGAGGCAGGTTCAAAAATGTTTTGCAAAAGGAATTTGAATATGTAGTTGAAAGGGTAAGATTTGCACAGCTGTGGCAAAGATCAGGCCTGTGGGGCTAAGCGGCTGACTCTTCCACAGAGCCAGCACAAGCACAGTCCAGAAGTGTGGCACTTGAAGAAATTTTCACTGCTGGTCATGGTAACCATTGAGAAACGGTGCAGAAGTCAGCAGAAATCTTGTCACTTGGCAGAGTCAATTCTGGGTGGAGCAGAAGCTTGTATGAAGGTTTTGGCAGCAGAGAAGTTGAGGCTGGAGAAGTGGTGAGCGATTTTATGGATTTGCAAATGGACGGTCTTGATTATGGAGAGGATATGAGGCTTTATCACATCTTAAAAGCCAGCAATGCATTACTGGAGTGTTCAAATCTCAATAGAAAAGAATGGACTAGGAGTAGAAATGTAAGTAATGTTTTTTTTTGTCAAGTACGCAATCTGTATGGAAACTCTTCCAAACTGCTTTCTACCAAGATAATCTCTGTTTTCTGTGTTCCCATCAAGATTATGTGATTGCTTTAGACCAAAAGAGTAAGAGCGTGGTCCCCATTCCTCAGGATGATGAGATTGGCAGTGAGAGTGACATACAGCGGTAAGGATTACTGTCTTGTAAATCTATTGATTGATGCAGTTGCATTGGTGAACCTGTTACCTGGTCACGTGCAGTTGGGATTGAAATGCCTTTTGATGGGATTGACACAAATTTTTTCATATGCAACATTTTCTACACCACTGTCACAATATATGCTTGTAATTCAAAGTTTCAGACAATTGATTCAAATCTTAATTAAAGGTCCAATCTATTGCTCTGTCTTCCTAGTACTTTACCGTGGCAATTCTCATCTGTCTAGACACAATCTGGAAGACTGGGGCGAACAACAGATTTCACCTTTATTCTTTCATTCAGAAAGAGGGATTACAAAGCAAATCAGTAACGGATAGGGTGGGGAATGTCTTGGGGAAAGAAAAATGAAAGATTTTGGTTTAAGCAAAAGAGGTAATTATTTCAAACAAAGTCCACTGTATTAGCATCAACCTGTCACATCATTGAAATATTTTGGTCAGTAATAACTTTCATTTTGTACCTTGCAGAGTGGCTGTGCTTTGTGCTCCAGTATCTGCGTTTTGCTTTGGCACATCTCACCCGAAAGACAGGTTGGCAATGAAGATTCGGCATCTCAAGGTGCTGGGGTACCATGTGGTATTGGTGAGTATTTATAATGGTCTCCTTGAGTTGTGGCCTGTCTCATCTGTGTAAAACTCAAAATTCTACTTTCTGATGTTCCGATTGTAGCGATAACTCTCCAAGTGAATGAAGTTTCCATGTCGTATTGAATTATTGCCTTGGATATCATCTGCCAAATAATATAGATGAGTAGTTAAAAGCCCTCTCTTATCTGTAACCAACATTCTTTCTAAGCTGTGTAGCTGCACAGCTGATCCATGGGTCCATGCATGCTGATCAGTGTGCCCACATATTCACGTCCCATTTCTCCAGGCGCTGCCAAGCTCGGACCTCTAAGGAAGTTAGGGAATGGAGCCTGTAACCCTTTTCCGATTTTACTTGATTTGCAGAACCATGGGAGGCTATTCAGTCTTTGAGCCTGGTCCACAATTCAGTCAAGTCATGACTGGTCTATCCCTCCACATCAACTGTCCGCCATGGTTCCCTAATTCTTAATACCCTTACCCAATAAAAATCTATTAATATCGGTTTTTCAATTGACTCAGACCCTATAGTTTTTTGCGGGGAAAGCAAGAACGCCAGATTTCCATTACCTTTGTATGAAGAATTGCTTCCTGACATCCAGCAATTGACAGGTTATATTTAGAAACATACAAGAGAGGAGCAGGAATAGGCCATTCAGCCCTTCGAGCCTGCTCCACCATTCAATGTGATCAGGGCTGATCATCCAGTTCCTGCTTTGATCCCTTTAGCCCTGAGAACAGTATCTAACTCCTTCATTTCATACGCCCATCTTGCTCAGATGGACCAAAGGAGTTAGTGTCCGCTAGGAGAGCCCCCCTTTGGTTTAATATTTCTGACAAAAAAGCAACTTTTTGCACAGCAATCTCAGCCGGGTCGTTAATGCAAAGTGTTTAAAAATTCTATTACTGGGGGAAATACTGGCAAGGCTGCATTTTCCGTTGCCCTGAGAAAGTGACAGTTCACTGCTGCCTTTGAAATGGTTTGACACAACCGAGTGCCTCTTTAGGCTACTTGGAGAACGTTGAATTTACGACTGGAGTCGTGGGTAGACAAAACCAGGGTAAGGAGGCAGGGCATGTTTCCTTCTTTAAAGAACACCAGTGAATCCGACGGGGCTTTCTTACCACAAGCAAACAGCTCCACGTTCATATTTACTAATGTCGTCATTTTATTTCCAGACACTTCTTGTGTTAGTTGACTTCAAGTTCTCTAACTGCCATTTCGGCAAATTCAGCATAAAATCCAGGTTGACACTGCAGTCCGGTACTGAGGGAGCACAGCACTGCCAGAGATACCATCTTGCGGTTGAGCCATTCAGATGGTAGATGCACATAAAATATCCTGTGGCATTCTTTTTCAAGAATAACGGGGAAATTATCTCTACCGTGACGTGGCCAACATTGATCCCTCAACCAGTGTCACTGAAACACATTATCTAGTCGTTTATCTCACTGCGGTTGTGGGAGTTTCCTGTGCATGAAGTGATGCCATGTTCCTACATCAGTGATTACACTTCACTTTCCTTTTTAGTACCAATGACTTGATGACCTAAACCACTGAACTTCGAAACTTCTCTTTATTCATTCACTCATAGGATGTGGGTGTTGCTGGCTGGCCAGCATTTATTACCTGTCCCTAGCTGCCCTTGAACTGAGTGGCTTGCTAGACCATGTTAGAGGGAAGTCAGCCACATTGTTGTGGTTCTGGAGTCACGTGTAGGCCAGACCAAGTAAGGATGTTCCTGAAGGACACTAGTGAGTCAGATGGGTTTTCCGACAATCGACAAAGGTTTCATGATCATCCATAGATTCTTAATACCAGATTTTTTTTGCATATTGAATTCAAATTTCACCGTCTGCCTTTGCGGGACTTGAACTCAGGTCCCCAGAACATTACTTGGGTCTCTGGATTAATAGTCTAACGATAATACCACCAGGCCGTCGCCTCCCATTAAAATGAGGGAGAAGGGAGTGTAGACGGATGCTGAGAGAACTGTGTAAAGAAATCAGCAGGATCTAAAGAAAAAAATCTTTCACATTAAAATATTTTTGCATCTTCTCACTTACCTACTGGCTGCCTTTGGGAACCATGTACTTGATGGATAAAAATGGAAGGAACATGGGAAAAGGGTGGGACTAACTAGACGTCTCTTCAAAAGAGCCAGCACAGACTCATTGGGCCGAAATGCCTCCATCTATGCATGCTGTCTTCCTTCGATATTTTGACTTGGATTTTCTTTCACCAATTTCTGTTTGTTTATTCCAGGTCTCGGAACACGAGATCGGGAAGCTATCTGAAGATGAACGAGTTGGGTTCCTGAAGAGTGCCATCTTCACTGAATGAGTGGGTGGTGAGAATCAGTGCCACTTGAATCGAGGGAACAAAACAAAGGAATTGATTGCTCCTGGTGGCTCTGCTCTCTTCGACTGATCTGTGGTGCTATTGCACCTGCGAGAACAGATATTCCAAAATTGAACTGATTTGTTGTTTATCCTGAAACTGTGGATTTAAATTGATCTCCAGTTCAGACCGAAATGTGAAGGGATGTACTCCACTTTCTTTTATAATCATGTGTGAGACAGATTTAGTGAATCAGCTGGACTTCTTTTTGGTGAGATAGTAAATTTCATCTGGGAACATAGCATCACGTGGTCTGTAGAGAACTGCACTGCACAGAATCCTTTTGATCGTAACATCTTTTATGTTGCTGTGCAGAGTAATGATAAAGCCTAGTCTGATGCCACTGTTTAGATCGTGTATGCATCCAAGTGTTCTTGTACTTTACCTGCTGTGTAAAGATGCTGTTGGTGATTGTACGTGATTGTAAAGACTTGGGAGAAGCATGTTGCGTTGCTGCTGCATTTTGCCAAATCTCAAATCCCGAAACACCATCCCATGCCCAAGAGTCAGCTCTTAGCCGTGTGTCGAAGATCCCCAACATAGTGAGCTTGTCCTCCTTTTGTAGTATGTCCAGTTCCTTCAAGAATTTGTCTCTGATTCTCTCAGGACTAGTTGCTGCTGGAGCTTATGTATGGACGATTGAATTATGATCTGATGGCCCCAGTTATTATGGGATGTTAGCACCAGACTAGTCTGAATCTCAACAGGAACCTAGCTGGATAGATCGTAATTTTTTTTTTATTTTTATGACCAAAGTGATCTTTCACTATAGCATAAGCATGCAATGTTGCAGTCTTTGTTTTAACAATAAAGCCAAACAAAAGTTAGTTAACAACATAAGTTAAGAGTGCTTTTCAGCATGGATTGACAATGAAAGTCAGACTCTGGAAAGTTTTCCCCATAAGCTCTCCAGGTAGTTCCTGACGAACTCTTGCTTGGGATTGTGGGTATTGTTTTTAAACGGGGAACGTTCACTCCAAACACATAGACAAACGCATTTGTTGAACTTAAATCCCAAGAAAACAAACTTGCAATAAACAGTATTAAAATATAATAGTTTAAGTCCCTAGTTTCATCGCAGTTGCGCCAAATGTGTTGTTTACAAAAGGTAGTCATATAGTCATGCGGCAATTTTGTTCGCTCCTACGGAATGTAGCTAGTCTGTTTGCAATGCCAGTACCTGTCTTTCGCCTGACACTTTGGCTTCCTTAATTGGAATTGTGTGTAAGCTGCTGGTAGCTTTGTGAGCTGATGCCCTTCTGCTAGTTGACTTTCTGTGAAAGCCTCAGTGTTGATTATTGTATTGCCATAAGTCTCTGTCAACCAAGGCAGTTCTGCACTGGGATGATTCCAGAACTGCTGTCATATCTAGTGCAGCTTATATGTTCCAGGTAGCTGTTCCTACCTCTTTTTGTGGCTGAATGTTAAGGAGTGAACAAATGAAAACTTACAGCACAGGAACAGGCCCTTAGGCCCTTCGGCCCTCCAAGCCTGTGCTGACCGTCATGCCCTAACTAATCTAAAAACAAACCTGCCATTTTTCGATCAGTATCCCTTTATTCCCTCCCTATTCGTGTACTCATCTAGGTGCCTCTTGAATGCCTTCCATGTGCCACTTCCACTACCTCTTCTGGTAGTGCATTCCAGGCTGCTACCACTCTACATGAAAAACGTCCCTTGCACAACTCCCTTAAACTTTCCCCCTCTGACCTTGAACCTATGCCCCCTTGTAATTAAAACTTCAACCCTGGAAAAAAGCCTCTGACTATTCACCCTATCTATGCCTCTCAATTTTGTAGACCCCTATTAGGTCACCTGTCAGCCACTGTCTCTCCAGTGAAAACGATTCTAGTCCTTTCCTCATAGTCAATGCCCTGGAGACCGGGCGACTTCCTGGTGAACGTTCTCTGTACTCTGCCCAAAGCTTACACATCCTTCTGGTATTGTGGTGACCAAATCTGCACACAATACTCCAAATGCGGCCTAACAAGGGTTTTATATAGCTGCAACATATTTTGCCAACTCTTGTACTCCATGCACCGGCTGATGAAGGCAAGCGTGCCATGTGCCTTGTTAATCATCTTGGCTTTTTGTGTTGCCACTTTCAGGGAACTGTGGACCTGCATGCCCAGATCAGTCTGAATGTTAGTGTTCCTAAGGGTTCTGCTATTTATCATATAATTCACACTTAAATTTGAACCTCCAAAATGCATCACCTTGCATTTGTCTAGATTCAACTCCATCTGCCACTTCTGCGCCCAAGTTGCCAATCTATCTATATCCTGTTGTATACTTCCACAATCTTCGGCACTATCAGCAACTCCACCAATCTTCGTGCCATCAGCAAACGTACTAATCAGACCACCCACATTTTCCTCCAAGATAACAAGGTGTAGAGCTGGATGAACACAGCAGGCCAAGCAGCATCAGAGGAGCAGAAAAGCTGACGTTTCAGGCCTAGACCCTTCTTCAGAAATGGGGGAGGGGAAGAGGGTTCTGAAATAAATAGGGAGAGAGGGGGAGGCGGATAGAAGATGGATCCAGCTCTACACCTTGTTATCTCAGATTCTCCAGCATCTGCAGTTCCTACTATCTCTGAAACACATTTTCCTCCAGATCATTTATATACACTACAAACAGCAAAGGACTTAAGACTGACCCCAGTGGAACACTGCTATTTACCAATCTCCATTCTGAAAAACCACTACCCTCTTTTCTATGACCAAGCCAGTTTTCTATCCATCTAGCCAGGCCATCCCGATTCCCTTGTAAATTTAGTTTCTGTATCAGCCAGCCATGTGGGACTTCATCAAATGCCTTACCAAAGTCCGTATAAAATATATCCTCAGCCCTTCCCTCATCAATTATCCTCGTTACCTCTTCAAAAAATTCAATCAGATTGTTGAGACATGACCTTCCCCAGGCAAAACCATGCTGCCTGTCACTAACCAGTCCATTTATATATCGTGCATATATCTTGCCCCTCAGTATCTTCTCCAAGCGCTTCCCACCACAGGCGTCAAGCTCACCAGCCTACAGTTTCCTGGATTATCCCTGCATTCTTTCTTAAACAAGTGCGTTTTCTTTCTTTTAGTTTGAGATAATGTGGAATGTGAAGGAGTTGGGGAAGTGTGCACGCACAAAAAAAAGTCTGTGTCTCACTTGATTACAGTGGAGATGGACTGATCTTGTCCAACTCCAGTCATTGTTTCCAGTGGCTTGATAATTCAAGATGACTGGAGTTCTAGTTGACCGTGTAGGTGGTCTGCAGCACCTTCTCCTGTGCTGATGAGCTGTCCCATGTGCCTGTGCTGTCATGTGCTCAGTAATAGTAAGGCGATATCATTTCCAAGCTTTTGTTTCATCTGCAAATTTTGAAGTTGTACCCTATTCTCCAAGGTTTAATTCATTAATATATATCAGGGAGAGCAGGAGTCCTAACACCGACCCGTAAGGAACAAGCCTATCTTCAATCTGATAAAAATTGTTCATTACTGTGTTCCCTGACAGCTAACTTCATATCCATATTCCTTTAATCCTGGAATAAGAAGAATGTGGATTAGATGCACACTTTTTTTTTAAAATAAAATGAACTTTTGATAAATTAGCAGCAACAAATGCAAATTGTGTAAATGCTAACCAATACAAGTAGATGAAAGAAATATAACCCACCTTTCAGGATTTCCCAAAATGCATTGCACCCAGTGATGTCCTTCTGAAATGCTAACATTGTTAGAGTGTAGAAAATATGGGAATCGGTTTGCAGGTCATTGATGATGACCAAATTACCTGGGATTTAGCAATATTGGCTCAGGAATATATATTGATTAGGAGATTTCTTCTACTTTGAGATGTTGTCATGATGTTGTTTTGCTTGTACTCAAACAGCAGAAGGGCCGTTGGGTTTAATGTTTCATGTCAGAGGCAGAACCTCCAACGGTAAACAGTACTGCCTCAGCCCTGGCGCTGGAATGACAACCTCAATTCTGAGCTCAAGGCTTTTGGACTTGAACTCATAATCTTCTGACTCGTTACCAAATAAGCCACAGCTACTTTAAGGGAAGAATCTGGACCTGAAGAGAATCAAAAGATCTAACCATTTTTTCGTGAACAAGATATGAGAGCCAATAGCCAAAAGCCTGTCACATCACTGAAGCAGGCTGTAATCTAGACACTAGGTAATTGGACAGAAAACCCCTTGCCCCTGCTCTGACATTCAGTAGGATCATGGTTGATATTATTCGTGCCTTCCTCGATAATCTTTCACCATCATGCTTATCAATCGAACTATCTTAAACATATTCAAAGACTCCGCTTCCACTACATTTTGAGGTAAATGTTCCAAAGATTTGTGACCTTTTGAAAAGCAAATTCTTCTAAACCTTATCTAAATGGCCATCCTTTCTTTTTAAACAGTGGCTCCTAGGTCTAGATTGATGCACAGGAGGAAACATGCTCTCCACATTCACTATGCCAAGACCCCTCAGGATCTCCTATGTTTCAATCAAGTTGCCTCTTATTTGTTTGAACTCCAATGGATACACGCATAACCTCTCCAATATTTCCTCATAACCCAACTCTGGTTCCTAGTGTTAGTTTGATAAACTGGCTATGAACTCTTCCAATGCATATATATCCTTCCGCAAAAAAGGAGACCTATATTGTTAGCAGTAATCCAGATATGGTCTCACTAATGTCCTGTAGAACTGAAGCATAGCCCCCCAACTTTATTTTTCATTTGCCTTACAATAAATAATAAAATCCTATTAGCTTTCTTAATTACTTGCTATAACTGCCGATTTTTGTCATTGATATTCAGAGATATCCCTCTGCATCTCAGAGCTCTGCAACCTGTCACCATTTAGATAACCTGCTTTTTTCTTTATTCTTCCTGCCAAAACAGACCTTCCTACATTTCCACGTTGAATTCCATTTGCCAGATCTTTGTCCACTCATCAAACCTATCTGCAACCTTTTGTAGCTTTCTCATGTCCTGTTCACAATTCACTTTCCTACCTCTCTTTGTGTCATCAGCAAATTTACTATGTCTTCACTTGCTTCATCCAAGTCATTTATATAAGTTGTAAAATGTTGAGATCCTGGCACTGATCCTGTCAAGATTACCTCTTGCCCAAAAGAATGCCTAATGTTTGCTTCTTGTTAGCTATCAATCTCCTGTCCATGCCAATCTGTAACCTTCCACACCATGACATTTTATTTTCCACAATAACTTTTGAAGTGGCACCTTATTGAATGCATGAGTACAGTGTATCCACTGGTTTCCCTCTATCCATAATACTTCCTCAAAGAACTCCCATAAATTGGTTAAACCTGATTTCCCTTTGTCAAAACCAATTAGCTGCCTGATTGCATTGAACTTCTCCAAGTTCCCTGCTATAACATTTTCATAGTAGTTTCAAGCATTTTCCTTGCAACTGCTGCTTAAACAACCTGCCTACAGTTTCCTACTTTCCATCTTCCTTTTTGGAATAAACTTTCCTATCTAATGGAACCTTCCCCAAATCTAGGGAATTTTGGAAAATTAAAACTGACACATTAACTATCTCACAGGACACTTCCTTTCTGACCATAGGATGGAAAGTCTATCAGGGCCCAGGTGCCTGTCAGCCCACAGCTCCAACAATTTGCTCATAAGCATTTCCATTTTTGTTGCAATTTTCTTGAGTTCCTCCCTTCCTGCTATTTCCTGATTTATGCCTAGTGTTTGGGATATGACTTGTATCCTCTACAGTGAGGACAATTGCATATTACTTTAATTCAGCTACCATCTGCTTATTTCTTATTATTAATACCCCCCCCCCCGCCATTCACTGTCTTTAGACTGCCTTTCAGTTTGTTAACCATATTCTTTTCAAATTGTGCTTAGAAAAATGAGAGGCAACCTAATTGAAATACGCAAGATTATTAGGCCATTTGACAGGGTAGATGGGACAATGTAGAACCAGAGGTCTTAATCTCAGAATAAGGGGTTGCCAAAGCAGAAATGAGAAGAAATTTCTTCTCTTGGGTTAGTGAAGTTGTAGAATTCTTTACCAGAGAGGAAAGTTGAGGTTGGATCATTAAGTATATTCAATACTGAGATAGATTTTTAGTAAGGGAATCAAAGGGTTGTGGTGAAAAGGAAGGGAAGTGGAGTTGAGGGTTATCAAATAAAGCATGATCTCATTGAATGGCAGAGCAGACTCAATGGACTGAATGGTCTACTTCTGCTTGTACATCCCAAGAACTTGCAGTTTTGAATGTCTACTCCAGTATAATTGACTTATCCCTTAGCCTAAGCTGGTCGTTCACTTTAGCTAGCTGTGCTTTCATACTCTCATAATTCCATTTATTAAGTCTTGACTAACTTTTCTGAAAAATAAGTGCAAGATTCAATCACGTTATGATTGCTGCTACTTAGACGTGCTTTAACTGTGAAGACATCAATGAATTACAGGTTGTAAGTATAGCCTGCTCAGGTCTAAGCACAGCCTGCTCTCTGGTCAGCTGCAGAACATGCTGTTCTAAGAAACTTTCCTGGAAACAGCCTATGAAATCTTTATCTAGGCTACCTTTGCCCATATGATTTTTCATATGTAGAATAAAATCGCCCCACAAAGATGACTGCACCTTTCTTACATACTCTTATTATTTCTTCCATTATACTCCACCTTAGTGTGTTGTGACTGTTCAGGGGCTGTGTAACACTCCCATATTTAATTTGCTTCCTTTACCATTTAGTGAGGGATCAATGAGAAGTTGAATATTTTCCTTCACAAAGGCAAGGAGCTCAGCAAGCTGGTAAGACTGAGTGGAAATTCAAAGTGTGCCAGTGGGATGACTAGAGGCAGAGTTGTCGTTCTGGCAATACATTCAGAATCTCTCCAATTAGCATTAAATCATCTGGGCTGCCACTTGTAGGGGGCAGTTTTAACCTTTGAAAGGACATAAGCTTGGATGGAGAGATGTCTGTTGAAATTTAATGCATGTATGAGGTGCTTCAATTCTGCAGGAAGAACAACAAGTAGTGTGAAATAAGTTGTGCAGGATCTCAGGACAAGTGAGGACAAACTATTAAAGGTTGCAGGAGGCATGTTGAGAAGTTGGGATCCTAGGCTTAGAGTACAAAAGCAAGGAAGTTATGACAGAACACTGGCTAGGCCTAAACTACGGTCCAGTTCTGAACACTACACTTTATGAAGGATGTGAAGACATACAGAAGAGGCAAAAAAGATGCATGAGAATGGTTCCAGGAATGAGGAACTTTAGTTACCTGGGTGGATTAGAGAAGTTGGAGCTGTTCTTGGAGAAGAGAAAGTTCATTGGAAATTTGTCAGAGGCATTCAAAGTTATGAGGGAGTTCTGGACAGGGAGAAACATTCCATTGGTGGCACAACCAATATGCAGACAGATAATATAAAGCGATTGAAAAACAAAGCAATGGTCACATGAGGAAAAGTTTTTTATGCAGCGAGTGGTTAGGACCTGGATTACCTGAGGGTGTGGTGGAAACAGATTGAAGAGCATTAGATAATTATCTGAAGGGAAACATTTGCAAGGACCAAAGGAGAATAAGGGAATGGGACTAGGCATGTTGCTTTTGTAAAATTGCCGCGGACACAATGGGTCAATGGCCTCCTATGCTGTAACACTTAATAATTCTCTCATATTTTGGTCAGCCTACATGAACAAGGCATTCAGTTTCTGAGGCAGAGAAAAGCACACTGGTAGTAAGCTCCTCTGCAGTTTTGAAACAGTTCGGAGACAGCTGGAACATCTTAGCTAACGAAAATCAATCAATGAGGGTGACAACAAGCTATGAATAGCCACCAGTCAGATGTCTCTCCATTTTCCATGACCTCCAGTTCTACAAATCCTCAGAATGTAAGGAGAGAGAGAGAGAAAAAGAGTGCACCAAGCTAACAGTCATGGAACTAACACTTGAACCACATTAGATCATATATGGCTGTCACAGATGAGTCCTGATTTGTTTGAGAATGGCCTTGACTTGGCTCGTATTGTGGTGAAAATATCAGTTGGTTACAGATATTAGTCTGCAGAGAGTCTTTTTAATCAATTAGAAATCATAAATATGTATCAAGTTCAGGAGAGGTAGAAGCTGATCGCCAGTTATGTACTTGAATATAGTTAGAAGAGGATTGAGTTTGTAAAGATGTTCTTCTGTAGAGGTCAGCTGGTGTCAGGCTGATCCTAGAGCTTTCTCAAATTGTAACACTGTAAGAGCTTCTGGAGGTAATGGGAGCGAGTTCCAGACCGGAGTTCTCCAAATGAGAAAATGCAAACTAGGAAGATATTCCTCATTGGGATCACGTTGAGCTATTCCTTGGGACCTCTTTCTGATTTGGACTATGGATCTGAGTTAATGTATGCAAAGGAGCATTGAATTGCACCCAAGATGAATGCTGCAGTCACTCTGTTGCTTGCTCCCTTTGATATTTTCAAATTCCTCCATGGCCTTACCATTCGTTATCTCTGTAATTTCCTCCTCCAGCCCCACAGCTTAAGATATTTGCAGTTTTCCCGTTCTGGCCTCTTGTTTGGTTTGATTTATTGTAGTCACATGTACCTAAGAACAGTAAAGAGCTTTGTTTTGCGAACAATACAGGCAAATCATAGAAAGCAAGGAGATAAGATCATAGGGTGCTTAGACAGAGAGAGGCATACAGGTTACACTGCGCAGGAAGTGCACAAAGCAAGATCAACATTAGAAAGATCAACATTTTTGAAGTTAGACAGGTCCATTTATCAGTCTAATAACAGCAGGGAAGAATTGTTCTTGAACCTGTTGGTGTATGTGTTCGAGCTTGTTGTGGGAGCTCAATCATTGGATATATTCTGCCTGACAGAAGAGGTTGGAAGAAAGCATTACCCAATTGGGAGGAGTCTTTGATGATGTTGGCAGCCTTTCCGCGGCAATGGGAAGTGTAAATGGAATCCGTAGACAGGAGGTTGCCTTCCGTGATGGTCTGGACTATGCTCACAACCTTCTGTAGTTTCTTACAGCTCTGGGCAGAGCAGTGGCCGTGCCAGGCCATTGAGCACCTGGATAGAATGCTCATTGATATTAATCGCTCCATCCTTGGTGACTATGCTTTCTGCTGCCATGGACCTAAACAAAACAAAATTCACTCCCGAAACCTCTCACCTTTTGCTATCTTTTTCTACAAGATACTCCTTAAAACTCTGAATGTTTGAGCAGGTTTCTGGTCATCAACCCTAACACTGGGGTTAGTGTTAATGCTCATATGAGGAGATATCTCAAGGCTGCATTACCTTAATAGTCACACAATAAGCAGAAATTATTGTTCTATGGTCCAAAACTGAGTGTCTGCCCATGATAGGGGGATACGATGGCCTAGTGGTATTATCACTGGACTGTTATTCCACCATGATAGATGTGACTCCAGACCCAAAGCAATGGCATTGACTCTGAGCTGCCCTCTGGGAAATTAGGAATGGGCAATAAATGCTGCCTAGTCAGCGACTCCCTCAGCCCATTAACAAATAAAAAAAATATGATTTTAACAGGGAGTACACATTCCTCTTTCATTCTACAGACATCAAAATGCCCGCATACGATATCTGCTCTGCCCAGCTGAGCTCGTGAAATTAGACTTTTTAACTGACCTATAAAGTAATGGTCTAACTAAACAAAACATCCTCAACCTTCTTCCAAAGGTGCCAGATACCCCATTGTTCTTATTAAATTATTACCAAGAAGATAAACATCTCTGAATCCACCAAGCCCGGTTTTTGGTCTCTTGCGTCGTTGGGATATCAAGGTTTTGGAAAAGCTTTAGAGGAAGAAAGTTCAATCAATATCAGGTCAGTATTGGGGAGCTGGAGATTTTTACTTTGCAAAGGTGTAGATGCTGAAGAAATAATAGAGATTAAGTTAAACCCATAAAGTTTTTTTTTAAAATCATGGATTGCAGGCTTTTTAGATCATTGCTGATCATCTACCTTAACAGTATTTCCAGCGCTGTCACCATATCTTTTGATATCTTTAAAGACCTATGGACCTCTGCACAAAATATATCCAATGATTGAGCTCCCACAGTTCTCCAAAAATTTCAAACATTCACTTCCTCTAAGAGAAGAAATTCTGCCTCGGCTCAGTTGTAAATGGTCTACCTATTATTCTTAGTAGTATACTCAGTACTACCTGGGTGGCACAGTGGTTGACACTACTGCCACACAGTGCCAGGGACCTGGGTTCAATTCCACCCTTAGGTGACTGTCAGTGTGGAGTTTGCACATTCTCTGTGTGAGTTTCTCCTGGGTGCTCTGATTTCCTTACCCAAGTCCAAAGATGTGCGGGTTAAGGTAGATTGGCTGTGCTAAATTTCCCATTGTGTGCAGATTAAATGAATTAGCCATGGGAAATGTGGAGATAGGGGAGCAGGTCTGGGTGGGATGTTCTTTGATAGGTTGGTATGGGCTGAATGGCCTCTTTCTGCACTGTAGGGTTCTATACTAATCCCTTTACCCATGGGCAACCTCTTTCCTATATCCACCCTATCTGGTCACATAAGTTTCAATGAAATCACTTTTTATTAATCTTTTAATAAACCAGTTAGTCACAAGATAGAAGAATCATGTGGACACACATTTGAGAAATGATAACACATTGGACATTGGAGAGGAATGGGAGCCTCCAGATATTTTGCAAGATGAGGAGTGAGCGTGGGTTTTTTAAGAGGCATGGTGGTGGCAGATTTGAAGGGAGAAGGAACCATCAACAATATCAGTTAACCTGGGGATCAGAAAGGGAAGTTAGCTGGCCAGCTATTTGATGGGAGTAAGGTCTCATGAAATATTTGCCAATGAACTTTGGATGCTGTAGTATGAGTTCTGAGGAAGGGTCACCGGACCCGAAACGTTAACTCTGACTTTTCTTCCCAGCTGCTGTTGGATTTGCTGAGGTTTTCCAGCAACTTCTGTTTTTCTGCCAATGAACTTTGTACAACATGGTCACTATTGCAGTGTAGGAACCTCAGCTAAATAATGCAGAAAGATCACATAGCAGACTGCTACAAACAGAACTGTGATAATGTCAAGTAATTTTTTGTTTCAGTGAATGCAGGTAAGTATTGCCAGGACACCAGGAATAACTCCTCTGCACTTCTTCAAACATGTGACAACACTTGGCTTCAGTTTAAACCAAAAGATATGACTTCTGCCAGTGCAGCATTCCCTCAGTACTACAGTGCAGTGTTAGTCCGGATTCTGCGCTCAAATCTCTCGGAGGCTCTTTGAACCTGTGACCTTCTGACTGGGAAATGAAGGAATCAGTATTCGAGGCACACGTGCCACTCATGTAGTGCATGTTTCCAATACCACTATTAACATTCAGTAATATTTTTACATTCAGTAAAATTACAGTGCTTTTTTCCAGATTATGTTGTTGAGAATAAAGTTTGTTTGCGTAGTTTTAATAAGCAGATTTGTAAAGTTTCACAGCTTTGCGCAGCTGCTGGCTGGCTGCTTGTTTAGGCAAGACATCATTCTTAGAACCTCCGATAAAATCTAACTTTCAAAAGATGTGATTCTCAAACGATTCAATATTTGTCAATGAACAAAGGGAGATTTGTCATGCCGGCCTTTCTTAAAATTAACCCCTCATTTTTGTATCAAGCATACACAGCTGACATTGTGTATTGTGGAAATACAGTATCCTTGACTACTTTATGCACTGGCAAATATTCAGTGCATGAAAGTGGTGAACATATTTTTTCAATATCTCTAATTAATAGTGCATTGAGTAATGTGTCATTCATTCGCATCTGGTGCTGTCTGCCAACTTATGAACATGTGCAGTCTGCACGGGGTTAAAAAAACACTGATTTTCAAAGCTGTGTTTGAAAAACCTAAGACACTGTGTAAATCCTGCCGAACTCTGTGCTTTGTGCATCTGTTACCGCATTGCATCAGGAATCCTTAGCATTTCCTTAACGGACTTCAGTCTGTGTTAACAAGAAATACTCTGATGCCTTGCAGCAAGCTCAAATTATGTCTCACCTGGGCTACTGGAGCATGCCCTTTAACAAGTTGCAAATAGCAATTAAAAGCAGTAAGAGCTGAAGAAACTCACCAGGTCTGGCAGCATCTGTGGAGGAAGAAATGAAGGAAACATATGGAGGCCAAAGACTCTACTTATTAACTGGGATTATACTCATTGGAATTCAGAAGAATGAAGGGAGATCTTATAGAAACATATAAGATTATGAAGGGAATAGATAAGGTGGAGGCAGGGAGGTTGTTTCCACTAGCAGGTGAAACTAGGACTAGAGGGCATCGCCTCAAAATAAAGGGAAGTAGATGTAGGACTGAGGTCAGGAGGAACTTCTTCACCCAAAGGGTTGTGAATCTGTGGAATTCCCTGCCCAGTGAAGAAGTTCAAGCTACCTGGCTGAATGTTTTTAAGGCAAAGCTAGATAAATTTTTGAACTGTAAAGGAATTAAGGGTTATGATGAGCGGGCGAGTAAGTGGAGCTGAGTCTCAAAAAGATCAGCCATGATCTTACTAAATGGTGGGGCAGGTTCGAGGGGCCAGATGGCCTACTCCTGCTCCTAGTTCTTATGTCCTTAAGTCCTTATTAACTGTGGAATGGGTGGATTTCCAATGGAAATTGCTGGACAGTCTACCTCCAGAGAAAGAAACAGAGAAGTCAAGGGAGGGAAAAGACAGAGTCAAAGATGGACTCAATGAAAGCAAGAGAAGGATGGAAATTGGAAGCACCATTGACTAATTTTTCCAATTCCAAATTCCAAACAGGAATTCCGTTGGAGAGAAAAGCAGAATTTCTACAAGGTGGAAGAAAAGTAACAATGAACTAAGCACTCAAACAAAGCCATAATAGGCAATTAGGTTTGGCAATCAGTGCTGGCCTAGCCGTGCCCACATCCCATGAGCAGATAAAACAAAATCCTGCAGATGCTGGAGATCTGAAATAAAAACAAAGAACTCTGAAGAAACTCAATGGGCCTGGCAGCCTGGAGAGAAAACAGTTTCAAGTCCAGTGACTCTTCTTGGCACAATTTTGTAGATAGCACTGTCCTTCTTCCAGAAGATAGGCATTGGTGAGATTTAGGTCAATGCTAGTATTAGAAGGATCTATTGACATGGTGGCTCAGTGGTTAGCACTGCTGCCTCGCAGCACCAGGGACCTCGGTTCGATTCTGGTCTTGGGTGACTGTTTGTGTGGAGTTTGCACATTCTCCCTATTTCTGTGTGGGTTACCTCCAGGTGCTCCGGTTTCTTCCCACAGTCCAAAGATGTGCAGGTTAGATGGATTGGCCATGCTAAATTGTCCGTAGTATCCAGGGATGTGCAGGTTAGGTGTGTTAGCCATGGGAAATGTGGGGTTATGGAGAGCTGGATCGGGGTGGGATGCTTTTTGGAGGATTGGTACGGATTTGATAGGCTCAATGGCCCCTTTCTACACTGTAGGAATTCCATGATTGTCCTTTTTAATGGGCACCAGCTCAAGGGATTTAAACCATTAAACATCAGAAGTCACAAATGATTGACTGCTCTAGTTTTTATATTATTCAAAAATTATCTGGAGAAGATACTGCTTTCCTAGATTATAGGATTATCACAAGAATGATGATGGATGAGCAAGTAATGCAAATCGTTCCTGTTCAGTTGGTTCCATGGGAATATTGCCTGTGGGATTTGACTTTTCCGTGTTGAATAATGCAGATAATATTACAGCAAGACCCTGAAGTTTTCATTCAATCATTTCGGTAAATCAGAAATCAGTTACAAACGCACTAGTCTCTGCTTGTGTCTAGAATGCTAAGGGACCCACACAGTCAATGTGATCTACATTAAGTTTAAGAGATGCAGGGATTCAAGGATTTATTATTAGACACAACAACAGCATTTTCAGCAAAAGCTGTCTTGGCTGTGGACTGTTAGGCACAGTGAGTCAGTTCAATTCTGAAACTATTGTGAGTGCTGCATTTGTAGGAAAAACTGTCATTACATTAGTACAGCTTCTTTCACTAGAACGGTGCAACCCAAAGTGTTGCTTAACTAAGAAAGTACTTTTTAAACACAAGTCAGCACTGCAATGTAAGAAGTGGGCAGTCAAATAGCATCCAGCAAGTTTTCCATGAATAGTCATGAGATAATGATCAGGTCAGAAATTACTGGAGAAACTCAGCAGATCTGGCAGCATCTGTGCAGAGAAAACAGTTAACATTTCGGTCCTTCAGAACTGATAGTAGCTGGAAATTGCTGTTTATTTATTTATGCTTTGGACAGTGGCTTGTTATCAATCATATGTCTGTCTTTCTCTCTCTCTCTCTCTCTCTTTCTGGGCTCCATGTCTGTTCATTCCTTTATTCCCTCCCCACCCCAAGACCCTGCCAGCAGTATAAATAACATCATTTCCCGTGTACTTTTGGTTCTAGAGATGGGTCACTGCAGTCGGAACATTAAATCTGTTTTCTCTCCGCAGATGCTGCTGCCAGACCTGCTGGTTTGCTCCAGCAATTTCAGTTTTCCATTGGCCAGGAAATATTGGCCAGGCCACCTGCCTTACCTATTGGTTGAGGCATAAACATTGTGAAGGACACAGGGAGAACTCCACAGTCCCTTTTTCAAAAAGTGAGCATCTTCTACATCTACCAGAGAGGAAAAGCTGGGTCCCGACTTAAAGATGGCACCTCTGGCTGTGATGCAGCTCCTCAATACTACACTGGCAGAGTCAGCCTTAATTTTGTGCTCAAGCCTGAAAAGTGGGATTTGAAAGTGCCAGTGAGGCTCATCTGGCAGCGTTAATGGTGATATTAGTTCAGTACTTTGTCCATATCCATCATATACAATTGATTGAGTGGATACCACACTCTGGTCTCGGATTGAAACATCCTGATCACCGTGCGAGCCTTCCTTGCCTGACCTGGAGAGTATGTAACATTGGGGAAAGCAGGAGATTTGTAAAAGTCCACTTCCTATGAGTTGTCCTGAGAATTTCCCTTACAGATTCAATTGGCTTGATTTTAAAAAAGAAGTATTCTGTTTTCAAAACATTGAGCAAATCAGAGCGAAAATAGGGAAGAAACTTCCATATTTGTAAATTGCAAAGAAGAATGCAACCATCATGGTGGGAACCAAGAGTGATCGGTGTTCAGCCAGTTATTTCATTACAGGGCTGGATTAGAGCAATGAGCTAGATGATTAGTGTGAGGCTCACAACAGTGTCAACACGGTCAGTTCAATTTCCCTTCCGGCTGAGGTAGACTTGGGACATGGCCCCTCACCTTGCCCCTGAGAGGTGGAAAGCAATGTTAAGCCACCCGCTGGCAAAAGCTGTCTAATTCCCTGAGAATTGACTCAGGATGATGCATGGGCAGTGCCAGGAAGCTACCTTTGGGCACAGAATGGAGTGGAATTTTGATATGGTTACACGAAAGTACATATCCCCAACTTCCTTGGTGAAATAATGGCTGAGGAAATGGAAATACTTGGATTAGAGCTCGGGAACAGTGCCACTTCTTAATATTGACCGCGTTTTTGAGTCAGTTTTCAGCCCCTGAGCGACATGTCCTTTCCTCTGCACCCACCACAACCACATAATAGTGATTTATCTTCACCCCCCCACTCCAGAAATCTGAGCATTTAGCAGAAAAACACACTAAGATCATGGCATTTTACAATGAGCCATTTACCGAACAGATCAGTGCTGAGCCTATAGAAACTTCCTCCTACCCCTACTTCATCTAATCCTATCACCATATCCTTCTATTCCTTTCTCCGTCATGAAATCAGCTTGGTTACCGCGAAATGGATCAATGTTATCCACCCCAACCATTCCATGTTGCAAATTCTGGGGAGGTGAAGGCCTAGTGGTATTATCGCTGGACTGTTAATCCAGAGACCCAGATAATGATCTGGGGACCCGGGTTTGAATCCCACCACAGCAAATGGTGGAATTTGAATTCAATAAATATCTGGAATTAAGAATCTAATGATGTCCATGAATCCATTGTCGATTCTTGGGGAAAAACCCATCTGGTTCACTAATGTTCTTTAGGGAAGGAAACTGCCATCCTTACCTGGTCTGGCCTACATGTGACTGCAGACCCACAGCAATGTGGTTGACTCTTAACTGCCCTCTGGGCAATTAGGGATGGACAATAAATGCCATGTAGCCAGCAACACCCTCATCCTGTGAATGAATAAAAGAATAAAGGAGTCTCTACGTTAAAAAAAAATTTCCTGAATTCTTCATTTGATTTATTGGTGAGTATCTTTTATTTTTATGGCTATTGGCTTCCACAAAGTCATCTTTTCTGCTTCAAACCTAATGGAGCCCTTTATTATTTAAATAGGCCTACCAGGTTATCTGTCGGCCTTCTCTTTCCTACAGCGAATTCACAAAATACATGCTTAATAAGCACGGGGTCAGCACACCTGACCACAGAGCTACAATGGTCGGAGAAGAGTTTGGGAAATGTTTGTCATGAACGTGCTCGATGATGGTCGTCACAGCGGCCATGGTTTCCTCACAGGTTGGCTGGATCTGATCCACTGGGAGCAGGAACTGATGGGTCCCGTTGTCTCGGAGCTCGAACGTATAGGAAAAGTCTATCCCAACATCACCTGCCCAGTCCCGTGAGGAGCCAGATGAATAATCTGAAAGATGAAATGTTTCAGTACATGAACTGACTACATGTACCATCCTCTTACCATTAAACACCGACTTATATTAACTCCTTCAATCTAGAACATCATTCCAAAGGTAGATCCTCCCCTTACTATTATCACTCCATTGGCAACAGTACCTGCCCTAAGCCCTGAACTCCAGAACAAAAACAAAAATTGCTGGAAAAAACTCAGCAACTCTGGCAACATCTGAGGAGAGAAAGCAGACTTAACATTTCCCTTCTCTAGAGTGCTGGACCTGAAACATTAACTCTGTTTTCTCTCCACAGATACTGCCGGACCTGCTGTGTCTTTTCAACAATGCCTTTGTTTTTATTTCTGATTTCCAGCATCTACTGTGCTTTGGTTTTTTTTTGTTTAGTCCGAAGATCTGGAGGTTCTCTATCCCAACACTCGTTTTTCTCTAGATTGCAATTCCCCCTTTAAATTGTTAATTTTTAGCAAGTGTTTCACCTTTGTTCTGATATCACCTTTGCGATTCCATGTTAAATAAGCACCTTCCTGAAAACTGCCTTGGAGCCCAGGGCCAGGGAGGGAAGTCTTGGGTCTTGGTTGCTTCTCCAGTTTCCAGGTCCCCTTATCCCACCCCTTTTTTTAACTCCTCGATAGTCCATCTGGTCTGTGCTTGTTCTTTACGAGAGAAATCCAGTCAATCCTACCCTCTCTGTAGACGTGAAGGTCAGGTGGATTGGCCATGCTAAATTGCCCAGACTGTCCAGGGATGTGTAGTTAGGTAGATTAGCCATGGAAGATGCAGGGTTGCAGGAATAGGATAAGGGAATGGGCCTGGGTGGGATGCTCTTCGGAGGGTCGGTGTGGACCCGATGGGCTGAATGGTCTGCTTCCACATGGTAGGGATTCTATGATTCTCTCCTCACTGCCCTCCCACCCCATCCTTCCCTTTATTTTTCTCAAGGTATTTATCCAGCTTCCTTTCAAACATCTGCCACAATCTCATGAAAGAAATGAATTCCAGATCCTAACAATGCTTTGCGTGAAAATTTCCCTTGTAAATCCATCTGATTAGTGACCTTTCAGCCATTGGAAATAGAATGAACAGAAACTATCTAAACGCTACAGAATTTTTCACAAATCCCCTCAGGTTTCTTGGCTTTAAGGTAAGCAATCCCAGCCTCTCTGCCCTTCCTCATCCCTATTCAATTTCTAGTCAGATTTCTTCTGAGGATTTACCAAAGCCTTTACATCTCTTGGTTAAAGCGTCAAATATTTTCCTTTGTCTAAAGGGTCCTCATCAAAATCTTCAATGATTATGAATTTTTCATTGAAATTTAAAGCACGATACGCAAGGAAAACATTAATTTCCTAGACACCACAGTTTTCAAGTTGGCACAAGACTACAGGCATAAATTAGCAACAGAATTTTTTGTTTCAAAGTCACTGTCATACACTTCTACACAGAGAAAGCTATCACCACAAACACACTTCTGGAATGATGAGGTTACAGTTAAAGCGGCTGTATCCCATACTCACAGTGCTGGAATATTTAAAGCCTACACCCACTGCCTTTTTTACTGTATCGCATGCAGGTAGTTCTCCTGTAATGCAACAGTTGCATTCTTGCATGGCCTTGTGCTATAGAAAATCGCGTTATAGAAAATCACCGTAGAAAGTCGCCGTTATAGAGAAATCACTATAGAAAAATGCATTTAAGGGAAATCGCTATAGAAAATCACGGTATAGCGAACTCTCTAAAGAAAATTGCTATACCTGCACAGCAGAAAGTTCACGTTATCCAAATAGAGTCCACTATTCATCAGTTGCATTACAGCCGATTTGCATTAACGAAACACGTATTATAGCAGAACTACCTGTATTGCAGTCTCAGATTTATATTTAACAATTGATACAGTGCTCATTACAATAGCATCCACTGCTCTTTCCCATATGGTAGCTCCTGAACATATGTAGGATTAAGGCAGTAATTCTATAATCATTTGCAAGTAATTATTTACCTGAGCAATCCCCCGCTCCTAATTAGCAGAGTGTTTATTTTTTGTCGGGTTTGAAACTATTTTTTCCTTTTCGTAGCCTCTCTCTTACTCTCTTCCCTCCACTTTCAGGCTCTTTCTCTCACACAAACCTTCTTCATCCTCCCAACCTCCTTGCTGCTGTCTCTCCCAGCACAATTGTGGCCTCCCAGTCTCCCATCCCCTCCGCCTCCTCATCTATATGCTACTCTTGCCTCCCCCAAGCCTCTTGTGGTCCCCTTCTTCGCCCTGGTCTCTCCCTAGTCACCGTCTGTCCCCAGCCCCTTTGTAGTTCCTTGTCTCATCTCAGTCCCTTTGCTGTTCTGGGTGTCTCTGCACCATCTCCCTTGTGGCCCTACCACCTCCTGCATCACCCTGCCCTGCTCCATGGACCCCTTTGTGCTGCACCCCCACCTTCCCCAGTCCATTCTCATTCTAAAGCCCCATTACAGTCTCCACGTCTCTCTCAGCACTTTGTAGCCTCCTCTATTTTTTCCTCAACCACCCCGGATCCAGCAGGCACTTTTGCAATGAGGTGGCTCCCAACTCCCCAACACAGTCTCAGCAAAATGGTGTCTGGCACCTGACCTCCCCTCCAGGGAATCCTCACCCTTAGCTCTCAGATACTCAATCTTGACTCAGGGCACACCTCCTTGCCCCCACACACACTTCCTCCCCCACACCCCTCTCCTCCCCCCCACTCTTGGCCTCATGGCCCCATTCATGGCCTCAGCACCCCAGCTCTTAGTCTCCATCTTCTGGTCCCTCCCTATTGTCTTTCCAATTTCTGTTTTTTTAACTGTCATCTGCAATGAAGTTTACAGTATCATAGACTTCACTACCAGCAGTGTTGAGTCCAACAGCAACAGGTTTATCTTAAACTTATATAAAACCTTGGTTCAGCCTCAACTGGAGTATTATGTCTAATACTGACACTGGACTTTGGCAAGAATGTGAAGATATTAGAGTGGCCACAGAAAAGACCCAAAACACTAATTCCAGTGATGAGGAACTTCAGTTATGTAGGTTGGCAAAATTGGGACTGTTCTCAAGGAAGAGAACATTGCATTAGTGGGTCACTGATATTGTCTTCCTTCTTCTCTGGTTTTCTTTAAGCCTCCCTCAGTCCACTGGTCAATGTTATTCATCCATCCTATTTTCTTCTTCTTTTGTTTTCACTCCCAATTCCTCCTTCAGTCATTGCCAGGACAAGCCTGTCGTCTCTTCACTTCTACTGACCATGCTTGACCATCTTTCTCTCTTTGGCCTTACTTTGGAAGTTGTTTAATTTCTGAACATCTACTCCTGATCTAAGCCACATACTTGTCATTTCTGTTCTTGCTCTTAGGAAGGCTTATGCCTAAACTGTTTACATATCTTTATTTTTTAGGTGCAGTTTTCCTCGAATCATGTGGTTCAGAAGGAGGCCATTTGGCTCATCGTGCCTGTCCTAGCTCTCTGAAATAGTTAACCAATTAGTACCAACCCCCCGTCCTTTTCTAGTCTATATCCTTAACTGCTTCACAATTTTGGGCTCATGTGTTGCCATCAGTCAATTTAAATCCTTCTTTTCAACCATGTTTAGAGTCCTTTATCTGATTAAGACATTATCAGGTATTTAGAGATCATAATTCTTTACTGCCTCTCACCTTTGCTTACACTTTTTAGAATTTTCTTTTCTATCAAACATAGACAGTAGACTTTTCTCCATCACCTGGCTAAGTTTCAGCAGGTACTATCACCCCACAATACAGCTTTCCTCAATGCACACAATTGCACTCTTAAAGTTGCTAACATTTTGTGACCACACTAGACTGCTTTTGTGCCCCATTAGTATTTGCTGGAATATTTGGACTTTCCTCAAGTGTGTTCATTATGGAACCTGGTGGTGAGTAATCATTTCAATCTGGGGCTTGCCTTTGAGGGGGAATTCACCCTCCTAAACGATATTGACCATTGTAATGCAAAACAGCTCCTTCCTTTGTAACAAAATAAGCAGAATTGCTTTGTAGTTCAACTTCAGAGAAGCTTACATCGGAAGAGTCTGTAGATCAGAGCTGATCAAAATGAGGTGCACAAGGAGCAAAGAGCCAGGTCAATAACATAAGTGCTGAAACCTACAGAGGATCCACGAGGAAGGCCCCACTTTGAACTTGGTCCCATGTTTCCGCTCCAAAGCATCAGCTGCTTTTTCTCCAACTCTCACCTGCAAAATAATAGGACAGCGTTACTCAAACAGGAGGCCCTCGCAGAGAATAACTCAAGAATTTAGAACAAGCTAGATGTAGCTTGGCTCCGTGCTGGTCAATACACTGTCACGGGGGAGGCAATTCTAGTTCTATTCTGAACCGACCGTGCATATTATAACAATGATTTAAACCAGCTTCCCTTTGTTGCCTGTTGAACATGAGACCTGCTCTTACTCATGCAGGTCTCCTTCTTTTAGACACAGTCTATAACGCAAGCACAGTGGTTAGCACTGCTGCCTCACAGTGCCAGGGACCTGGGTTCGATTCAACCCTTGGGCGACTGCGCGGAGTTTGCACCATCTCCCCATGTCTGCGTGGGTTTCCTCCAGGTGCTCCGTTTTCCTCCCTCAGTCCAGAGATGTGCAGGCTAGGTGGATTGGCCATGCTAAATTACCCGTAGTATTGAGGGATGTGTAGATTAGGTGGGTTATAGGGGGATAGATCTGGGTGGGATGCTCTGAGGTTTGGTGTGGACTGGTTGGGCCAAAGAGCCTGATTCCACACTGTAGGGATTCTATAAGGAAAAAAATTTCTCTTCCCACAATAGAATGTAGACAGGGTGGTTAACAAGACATTTAGCATGCTTGCCTTCATTGCTCAGACCTTTGAGCATAGGAGTTAGGACATCATGTTGAAGTGTATAGGATGTTGGTGAGGCCTCTTCTGGAGTACTGTGTGCAGTTCTGATCACCCTTTTATAGGAAGGATACTATTAAACTGGGGAGGGTTCAGAAAAGACTTACCAGGATGTCACTGGGAATGCAGGGTTTGAAATATAAAAATAGACTGGAAAGACTGGGACATTTTTTCACTGGAGCGTAAGGGTTGAGGGGGTGACATTAAAGATGTTTATAAATTCAAGAGCGGTGTCGATAAGATGAATGACAAGGATCTTTTTCTGATGGTGGAGGAGTCCAAAACTAGAGGACACATTTTTAAGTTGAGAGGAGAAAGATTTAAAAAGTACATGAAGGTGGTTCGTGTGTGGAATGAACTGCCAGTGGAAGTGATGGATGCAGATACAAAATTGAAAAGACATTTGGATAAATTCATAAATAGGAAAGGTTTGGAGGGATATAAGCCAAATGCAGGCAGGTGGGACTAGTTTAGATTGGGAACATGGTTGGTATGGACTGGTTGGGCCAAAGGGTCTGCTTCCGTGCTGTATGACTCTATGACCAGCAGTTCAAATGTGAATGTTAGTCCCACAGCTAGGTGAAAGGAGCCATTCTTGATATGACTGAGTCTGCAACATTGGCACAGCTTTGTGAATGGGAAGTGAAAACAGCAAGCTCAGACCCTGGCAGTGAAAGTGAACATGTAAGTCAGGTATGGTCCCTGCTAGTCATGTAAATGGTGAAGGGATGGATTTGGAACGTGGGGTGCCCTGGATTTCCTTGTGGCATCCAGACATACATTCCTGCCCCCTCACTATTCCATTCTTCTGCAAAGAAAACCAGCTCACAAGAAAATCTAGCAAAACTGTCATGAAAACTCCCTTGCCAGGGTCTCCTTTAGCCCCATGACCCAATTGATTGGCTTCCAAAGAGCCTGGCTTGCGTATTGGAAGGCATTCCGCACCAGCTTAGGTGAGTGGCCTTGCTAACAGCAATTTATCATTGCAGATTAGGGATGAAACAGAGTGAGAATGCTGCTCCCATTTCAGCTTAATTGCTCCCCCTTTTCCCAAACCCCACATACCCCCGCGAACACCAACGCACTGTCTGGTGTACCTCAACCTAAATCAGGTCCCATATCTCAAAATAGGTGCTATCTGGAGATTTAAGTAAATGATTTTCTGCTTCTCTCATTCACTGCGTCTTGGTCATCAGATGTCTCAATGGACAAAGAGTTAAAGATGATCACAGTCTAGCTCTTTCGTAGTGCCAGCCCTGATCCCCAGAACCTTTTCAAGAGGATTTAAAATGTTCATGCCCATGGGAATGTGTCAGTAGATGATTTTACAATAGGTGGTTTTAGTAAATGATCCAATGCAGACTGAAGTTATAACCCACTTTGGACTAGATTCTGAGTGAATGGAGTGTCTCGTGTCCCACCTCCAATGGCAATACAATCCAAATTGTCTAAGTAATCTGCTATCAGTTACTAAAACTGAATGGGTCTGAAGATCAAATAGTCCTAGTAGTGGCTCAGCATTGTGGGCTCAAAGCCCATCCCAGAAATCTGGATGGGTAATCTAGATTGGCATGCTGCACTATTGGAGGCAACATCTTTCAGATGAGGTGGTGAACTGAGGACCCAACTCTCCTGAGAGTTCTGGCCAGCATTCATCCCTCAACTCACCTCACCAGAACAGGTGGCCTGCCAGCTAATACTTTGCCTTTTGTTGGATCTTGATCTTATTTCCTACCAGTTGCGTTTACACTTCCAAAAGCACTACATTGGCTATAAAGCACTTTCAGGTGTCTGGAGGTCAGAATAAATCCTATGCAAATACAAGCCACTTTATTTTTTAATTTGAATGTTCTAATTTATTATATGACATTACACTTTGTGTTTAACTCGTCCCTCAATCTGCATCATAGTTTGGAATATCAGTCATTCCCACGGTTTGGTGGTTTCTGGACTATGCTGACTGTAAATAAGGTTCCTATGTCCCAGATAATCCGATACCTAATCTGCAGAGCAACTGGGTAATTGCAAAACCCTGAATTTAGATTGCCATCCCCTCCGCTAGGGAAGATGTCTCACCATTTCCTCGTGGTTGTTGGCTGTTGTGTTTGTGTACCCATATGGAGTAAGAATCAGCTGTCCATAGGAGTGAATGGTCAGGTAGCACAAAATATCCTGTAGATGGTCACGGAGAAAAGTAGCAACTGCAATGGTCTCTGGTTCAGACTCTGGTGCTGAACCACAGTGGGTGTTGGAACAGCAGTTTCTTGAAGCTCCAATACCTGAAGCAAAGTATGAAGTACACAGTTTCAAAAGAAAGCAGCAATATGATGTATACATCCCTTTGTTCCCCCCATTCTTGCTAATTTGTCCCCAAAACCTTTCACTGTTAACTGTTGCCCCTCAGCAGCTGAGGTCACACACACATTGTGCAATTTTCTCTGTGAACCTCTCTGTCTCAGTCTGTATCTTGAAGAAATCTCCTTAAAAACTGCCTGTTTGAGCAAGCCATTATACACCTGTCCTGACATCTCGTTGGCTATCAAGTGTCATGTGAACATTGCTCCTACAAAGCTCTTTGGGACATTTTACTATGTTAAAAGGTCCTGTGAGTATAAGTTGCTGTTGTGTGATTCTTTGACGTGAATAAACAAGGACCACAGCTTCTATTTCACTTTGCTTCTCTGGCATGTGTGGGGTGGGGATTCTGGGAAGGGGCTGGCTTGGTATTTGTAAGGGACAGGGTCAACATGGGAGAATGTGGCATTCTACTTTCATCCCAGATCCCTTCCTGTCAACGCTGGGGGTGCTCATCTACCACAAGGAGTACAGCCCATTCAAGAAGGCAGCTCACCACCCACTTCTTCAGAATGAGCAATAAATGCTGGTTCAGCCGGCGATGCCCACATTCCCTAGTACAAATAAACAAAGCAGGATGAGCAAACCAGACCAAATTCAGAGTGAACTTTCCTGGAACGACGTCCCACGTTCCCAGTAGGAGAACGGGACCAGTGTGAAGTATTTTATTTCCAGCACCATATGGATTCCCTAGTTGGAATCGAGAGCCAGCTCAGTTTTGTTGCATCGTGGGGATTTTGTCAAATGGAAACAGCACCGACTGTAATTCAATTTAGGCTCTTATGGGGCTCAGTTTTCCATTTGGGATTAGGGCCAAAGGTTATGGATTATGGGCCAAGTGCAGGCAGCTGGGACTAGTCTAGTTTGGGATTATGGTTGGCATGGTCTGGTTGGACCGAAGCATCTGTTTCTGTGCCGTCTGATTCTCTGACTCTATGGCTATGACCCAGATAGCAGGATCAAATTTGAACTCAACCCAGAACCTTGACACACATTTAGGCGAGCTTTAATTATTGAGCAGAGAGTATTAAATCAAGTTGAGAGTGCCCCTAGATCTGGAGGGCCAGAGAGAAGTCCTCCAATAGTAACTGATTGACAGTGCCAGCCACTGAGTTGGCATCTGCCAGTGCCTACATCAAGAGAGGGGGAAGAGGCCACCTCCCAACAGGAAGATCCCCTGAAGCTTAGGTTAAAAGAAAATTGATTTTGAGCAGCCCGACTTTCAGGTTGTGATTGTGGAGAGGTACCTGTGATTTTAGAGCTTTGGCAAGTAGAGAGTATGGTAGAAAACCCCTAAAGGGACACTTTGCAAAGAACTGCAGGTGCTGAAGACCTGAAAAAAAAGCAAAAATTGCTGGAGAAACTCACCAGGACTGGCAACATCCGTGGAGAGAAAGCAGAGTTAACATTTCGAGCCCCAGTGACCATTCTACATAAGAACTGCAGATGCCAAAGATCTGAAACAAAAATAGAAATTGCTGGAGGAACTCAGCACATCTGGCAGGAACTGTGATGAAGGAGGAATTAAAAAGTTAACTCTGCTTTCTGTTCACAGATTCGGTCAGTTCTACTGGATTTCTGTTTATGCTTCTGCACTCAGTCTGTTGGGCTTAAGCTATTTATATGCCACAGCCACTAGATGGTGTCAGTGTATCACTTACCCAACCTACTTCTGCCACCAAACACACACCATTGGAACAGTGAGCCGAAGGATAAAAAATACAGACTGGGCTTTCCTGAAGTGAACTACACAGTCCAGTTTGTGCTATTAAAGCTGACTTGGGTGTGTCTTCCTGGTGTGGATCGTCTATTTGTTGGAAGTGCTTTATAATCTCTGGAAGAGGCACTTCTAATTGATCGTACAATCTGTGAAGCAAGTTTAGCAGAGATTATGATTTCACGAGCAGACTGGGAGCTAATTAGAAATTCAACAACTTGTGCGTGTTGAAAGCTAAACATCCTGTTACAGGGTGTTCTGGCAACTCGAGTTGGCTGTAACGTGATTGGCAAATAGAGGAACGGTATTTGTAAAACGCAAACTTGTGTTGGTGATAACACAATTCTGTCAAGTTTGGATCGTATGGATTGCTCTTTACCTGCACTTTTTTGCACACAATGTTACTCAGGTTTACAACACATTTTAACCCTACAATTAACTTCAATGCCAATGGGCTATAAAGGAAAGAAAGGTCAGATTCCTCTGCTTCACTTACCTCAAAATCTGTTCAGAAGTCTGTGCCAATGGAATGTCAGGTCAAATCAGCATTTAACTGGAGGAGGGAGTTTTACTAAAAATTGCCGACGTGTCAATTTCGGGGGAGTTTCGTGGAGAGTTGCTGGCTGTGAGCTCTATCTCACACAATTTTGCACTGCTCACCTCTTTTGGATCATACTCGCACTATCATGCAGTACTAAAACAAAGTTGCTGGAAAAGCTCAGCAGGTCTGGCAGCATCTGTGGAGGAGAAAACAGAGTTAACGTTTCGGGTCCGGTGACCCTTCCTCAGAACTGCTTCTGAGTTCTGGCTCCAGTTCTGAGGAAGGGTCACAGGACCCGAAACATTAACTGCTTTTTTCCTTCACAGATGCTGCCAGACCTGATGAGTTTTTCCAGCAAATTTGTTTTTGCACTAATGAAAATATTGGTTTTACATGGAGAAGCAACTAATTTAATATTGTACATCGTTTGTGACTGCATTTTTTTTATTAAATGTCTGTCATTCTTAGATTTTGTTACGGCCTTGTGATATGACCTATACTTTGAAATGAAACAAAAGTTTATGCTCTCCTGCATTAGTCATAAAGCTTCAATAACTCTGAACATCATATTGTTTCTGTAAAAACTTTCTTTGTAGAGAGATCTGGTTTTGGAGGCACAAATATAGTGCAGCTTCAAAACAATCTTTTCTCTGAAAAGCTCTCTGCCAAAATTTTCATTTCTACTGCATCGCAGGTGGTCAACGAGACTTACCTCAAAAAGGCCAGCAACATCATCTCAGCAAACTCATCTTGTCCTGAAATATGCACAGAATACCTTACTGACCACTTCCTACAAAAAATAACCCAGAAACCTCAGGAGAAAATGGGAGGAGATTTCAGCTGTTTTAGTACAATAGCAATTGCAGTTCTCCCTGAACTTACATTTAGTGATATGTTTTCACATGGTTTACTTGTACTAGTGTTGTACAGGCAGCATGTGATCTTCGTAAGCTGTCCATTGTTTAGGTGAAATCAACCTCTTTCACATATTCTGGCTGTGCCCAGCATGCAACTCCAATGGAAAAATATGCTAAAATCTAAATAATCAATAAATTCATACGAAAGCCCCTTGCAGGTCTATTGGCTTCTGGAATTCTCCATAGTGGCACCTTGTGGTTTGAACATTGTTAAACTCCAACTTTTCCTTCTCAACAATACCCCACTACTGCATCTCAAAATTACAGCTGTTAGTAGGAACTGCAGATGCTGGAGAATCTGAGATAACAAG
>JAHRHZ010000144.1:9906795-9954514 GCA_024137785.1 Ginglymostoma cirratum | reverse complement strand
GACTTGTCTGCCTCCTCTCCACCTATCCTCTCCTCTATCCATCTTCTATCCGCCTCCCCCTCTCTCCCTATTTATTTCAGAACCCTCTTCCCCTCCCCCATTTCTGATGAAGGGTTTAGGCCCGAAACGTCGAGTTTTCCTGCTCCTATGATGCTGCTTGGCCTGCTGTGTTCATCCAGCCCCATGCTTGTTATCTTGGATATAAATGCATTTGTTATTGGCAAGACCAGCATGAACTATTTTATACTCTCAGTGTTAATCTGAAATGCTATTTATCTTGAGGTTTCAGAGCAATGTCTTTCTGTGGGGAATATTCTGCTTTTTCTGCATGATCTGATACTATCTGTGACATTGTACATTATTTTACAAAGCTGCTGCCATTAGAATAAAAGAACTATTACTATTAATCTGCACTATCTGCAAATTCAGTTCATTATCTGCTCATTGATTATACTCTAGGACATCTTTTCCATGGAGTGGCAAGATCCTGCAGATTTTGTCTCACCTGCCCTTATTTTTTACGGAAGATGGGAGGTCTGCATTTCTAAGAGGAGATTCTGCACAGGATCGGGGGTCTCTCGGTAATACAGAGCTATAGTTCCATTCTGAAAGTTCACTTGTAGCATAGAACTGCCAAAGGAAAACAAACCACATCCCCTTTTCACAGCCATCAGCTGCTGTGTTCTGAAATGTGAACATCCACATTGACAGTTGCTGTCAAACTGTTGTTCTCACTCTATGGGCTCCATCTCCACCTATTGTTTAGTCCTTCCCCTTCCCTACCTCATCTTCAGCATATATACCAACATTTTTCTACACGCAATCAGTTCTGAGGAAGGGTGACTGGACTCACGACGTCAGCTTTGCCCTCTCTCCATAGATGCTGCCAGACCTGCTGAGTTTCTCCAGCAATTTCTGCTTTTCTTTCTGCCTTCTTCAATACATGTCTGTGCATCACCCCGGCTATACCTTCACACCATATCCCACACCCCTGCACATCCCATTCCATCCCGGTGAGGTGGTCAGGTTTGGTGGAGGGGAGGTGTGTGTCGAGGGCCCTGAGGAGGGGTTTGTCAGTTTGGGTCTGGCAGAAGAGGAGGGAAAGAGGATTTGTGTCATGGCAGGTGGTATTGGGTCACGTCCTGCAGGGATGATGTGAAGAGGGGTTGCATACTCCAAAGGAGAAGAATTGAGAGGTCAGATTTGATGGCGTGGTGTGTAGTGTGGGGGTGGGGATTGAGATATGAGGGGGAAGGGGCATTGAGTCTTGCGGCAGGAAAGGGCTCACGATTGGAAACAAAAGCAAAAATTGCTGGAAAAGCTCAGTGGGTCTGGCAGCATTCATGGTGAGAAATCAGAGTTAACGTTTTGGGTCCAGTGATCCCTCCTGAGAACTGATGGTACCTAGGAGCAGGTTTTTTTTAATGCAGATGACGGGACAGAGGGAAGGGATAAGGAGTAAGCAATAGGTGGCAGTAGGTGGCAAGAGAGAGAAGAACAGTTCGACAACAAAGGAGTGAATTATGGTCAGCCTAGGACAATGAATAGCTGCTAATGGGGAATATTAGTGGCTAACAATGGGTTGTGTGTAATAGCAGTCCATTTGATAACAAGGCCTGGTGTGTGGTAATTGGAATAAGGACATGGGAGAAGGTGTTGCAAGCCCTAGCGTTGTTGAACTCGATATCAAAAGGCTGTAGCATTCCCAAGTGGTAAGTGAGGTGCTGTTCTTCCAGCTTGCGCTGAGCTGCATTGGAGTATTGCAGCAAGCCTGAGTCAGAGATGTTGGCTGGGGAGCACGATGCTGTATTGAAGTGGTGTTTGGTCTGGGATTAGGTCTGGTCAGAGACCACAGGGTGGTAAGGGAGATCAGTTCTCAGTTGTGTGCAAGGGGAGTTGTAGGTGGGGGATATGTGAGGTAAGTATGGGGTCAATTTAATAGATACTCAGGAGTTAGACTACACACTTAACAGCCTAACTTTTCCCAAGTATCCATTTTATGCAATTTCATTAGAATTATTGGAATTCTCCTGCAGACTTTCAGAGGGTTTCAGGTGAAGTGGGATTGCCCAGCGAAATGTTCAAAATCCAAGGCAATTCCTTTGGAGTGTGCTGAAATGGGAATGCTGAAGGAACCCAATGCATAACTCCCATCTACGCTCATGAACTGACTGTCTGGACAATGGAAAATATGTCCCCGTTGTTTTTTTTTATTCAATCATGAGATTTGGACTTTGGTGGTTAGACCAACACTTATTGTCTATCCCTAGTTACCCACAGGGCAGTTAAGATTCAACCACGTTACTATACATCATTTTTTTATTCACTCATGGGACATGGGTAGCACTGGTTGGACTAGAATTTATTGTCCATCCCTCATTGCCCAGAGGGCAGTTAAGAGTCAACCACATTGCTATGGGTCTGGAGTCACATGTAGGCCAGACCAGGTAAGGATGGCAGTTTCCTTCCCTAAAGGACATTGGTAAACCAGAGGGGTTTTTACAACAATCAGCAATGGATTCACGGTCATCATCAGACTCTTAATTCCAGATTTTTTTTTGAATTGAATTCAAATTCCATCATCTGCCGTGGCAGAATTCAAACCCAGGTTCCCAGAACATTACGTGGGCCTCGAGAATAGCAGTCTAATGATAATACCACTAATCTATCATCTCTGCTTAGTTACATGGAGTTACATGTAGTCCATACAAGGGAAGGAGAGTCAGTTTCCTCCCTAAGGGATAGTGGTGAACCAGATGGGTTTTTATGCTAATTGACAAAGGTCACCATTTGGCTTGCTCTTTTAAAAAAAATTCTAGGTTTTTACTGAATTCCAATTTCATCATCTGCAATGATAGATTATTTCATAAACATGTTCCCAGAACATTAGCCCACAGTTCTGGATTACAAGTCTGCTGTTAATGTTCTACTATGCAGCCTCCCCTAAGCTCAAGGCAAATTTAGCCTCTCCAATGTTGAGAATATTCAGAGGGTTGGAACCTGAGAGTTTCTATTCCGGGTCTATAGTAACGAGACACTCACCTCCCTCACAAACCACTGGCAGAAAGCAGGAGCAATCCACTCCCTGGCATGAATTCCGCAATCCATCCAGATAATCTTTTTGGGTTTGTCAGATTTTCTACTGATCTGCAAACAAAACAGATGGAAGATGAAGGGACTCACTGGCTGTAACATCGGTTTGGGTGGGGGTTATTGGGATCACAGCAACTCTCACAGGAGGAAGTATAATGTGTAGGAAAGGCTCTGGTGCCCATTGGGATAGAATTACTGCTATTTGGCAGCTGAAAATTTCCAGTGTCCCCTCAGAGACAAATACCTTGGCTGGAGGAACCATTGTAGAGGACAAGAATGACCTTGTTACAGGCTTTAGGTTTGCTGCTGTCTGGATGATATCTATTGTCTTAATGGTATCTTAAAATGTGTACAACACACATCTGTTAATTGCTGTAGCACATGGAGACAAGACTACTTATATCCAATGAGCTCAGACAATCAGAGAGGTCCATTTGTGATCCAATAATGTTCTGAAAGGTAATACTTACCTCATGGCACTGACTTCAATGCACACCCCTTCCAAATCTAAACATTCTCCATCTGACTGGCATCTAATGGAAATGAGATTCTACCATTCCAGGGCCCCGGGTTAAAGTGAATCCTAAGATCAAGAAATGAAAGTTTCCTTTCCCCAATGCTGTGAGTAGGTGAAATGTTGTCACATTATTTTTTGACTTCCTAAGATTTGAGTTTCAAACCCAGTCAATGGTCTAGCGGTCAAGGTCAAATGTCCTTGCAGGATATTTAATTCAAATTAGCTGAGGTCAGATAGACATGATAACTGTCTTCTCTCATGCAGTTTCAACTATTCATCTCAACTGTACAACATTGTTCTAGGGCAAAAGCACCGGAAGTAATTGGGAAGCTGGTTGAGATGATCCAAGGATAGAAATTATGGGAAAGTATTGTCATATGGATGTAACAAGGTTGGTGGGGACTGGGCTGATGTCTGGTGAAGTCCATTGATGGGACAATATTGGTGAGGGAGGTTAATTCAGAATCTGTAATAAAATAGAAGAGGAACACTTGAGTACAACACTCACTGAATACCTTCAGATAATACATCGGCCGTTTCTGGTAAGTTATCCCCAGTAGATGCTGTGTCACCAACTCCTTATAGCTTTCCTTCATTTGTTCCATCCACTGGTATATCTGAGTGTTTGAGAGAAAAAAAGGTGAAGGATGTTTTTGAAGTGTGAAAAAGAAAAAGATTCAATTCATTTCTCTTCTTAGGTAAGGCTTACCTCTTCCATTGGGTGATACTTGGTGTAGCTGTATACATTGAAAGGCTGCTTATCTTCGGTCTGTACTTGACTGTCCAGGAGATCTTGAATATTTTCTGTCAAAACACTGATAAATCAGAGTGAGACACATTGGTATAAAAATCATGGGAAAAGATGTCTGGACTTACGTACGAAGAGAGACAGGCACTATATTCATTGACGTTTAGAAGAATGAAGGGTGATCTCCTAAAAACCTATAAAATTCTAACAGGACTACACAGGATAAACACAAGAAGTGTGTTTCTGTTAGCAAAGAATCTAGAATGTATCTCTGACCGTTCACAGAAAGGTGGGGATTAGCTGCCTTCTTGGACTGCTGCAGTCAATATGATGTAGGTACAGCCACAAATCCATTAGGGAGGGAGGTCTAGGATTGTGACCAGACTGTCAGGATAGTGCGTGGCTTGGAGGGGAACTCACAGGTGGTAGAGCTCCCGTGCAACTGCTGCCCTTGCCCTGCTAGACGGTAAAGGCTGCAGGATTGAAATATGTTGTCAGTGGTGTCTTGATGAGTGGTGCAGTGCAGTTTGAAGATGGCCACATTCCTGCTACTGTGCATCTGTGGTGGAGAGATTTGGTGTCGAAGGTGTTGGATATGGTGCCAATCAAGCAGGCGGCTTTGTCCTGGGTGGCGTCAAGCTTCTTAAGTGTTGTTGGGGCTGCACTCATCCAGGTGAGTGGGGGTATTCCATCAAACTCCTCGTCTGTGCCTTGTAGATGGCTTTGGGCCCTCAACAGAATTCCTAATCTCTGACCTGCTGTTGTAAGTGATACTATGTATTTGGCTCATCCAGTTCAGTTTCTGGTCCATGGTAACTTCCAGGATGCTGATAGTGGGGGATTCAGTGATGGTAATGGCATTGAATGTCAAGGTGTGATGGTTAGATTCTCTACTGTTGAAGGTGGTCATTGTGTGGTACAAAAGTAATGTGCCAAGCTCAAGTTAACAGGCCTTGTTATCAGCCTAGCCTATGTTTGTCAAGGTCTTGCTGCATAAAGATATGGACCACTTTCATATCTGTGTCGTCACAAATGGTGCTGAACATTATACAATCGTCAGCAAATATCTCCACCTCTGACATTTGGAAAGAGAGAAGGTTGTTCATGTAGCTGGACCATCACCTAATTGGGTCCAGGAAAATCCCCTGAGGGATTTGCTACCTCATTTAGTTAAATGCTGCCTTGCTGTTGAGGGCAGTCATTCTCACTTCATTTCAACTTTCAGCTTGCATTCAGGCTTTACTGTCCAAATATGTAAAAATATCATGAGTTGACTGGCCCTGGCAGAACCCAAGCTGAGTGTCAGTTAGCAGGTTGCTCCTGAGTAAATGCTACATGGTAGTACTGTCAACAGCACCTTGTACAATGTTGTGGATGGTCAAGAATCCTGCTAATTGTGGGGAGGACAGAGATGGGGAATATTCCAAACTGGCTGAAGCCTAGCATCTGTGATGCTGCGGTCCTCAGGAGGAGACTGAGATGAAATAACTCTATCCTTCTGACTGAAGATGAATACAAATTCTTCAGCCTTGCCTTTTGCATTGATGTGTTGGGCTTCCCCATGCTTGAAGGTAAGTGCATGTGTGAAGCCTACACCTTGGGTTAGTTGGTTAACTTGACTGCTACCAATCATGATGTGGCAGGACGACAGAGCTTAGCTTTGATCTTCCGGTTGTTGGATCATTTAGCTTAGTGGCAATGTTAGAGTGAGAAATATGCTGGGTTGGCAAGTTGCTGCTGATGGCTCACACTGCCTCACAGATGTCCAGTTTTGAATTGCTGTATCTGTTTGCGAACTATTCATCTTAGCATGGTGATAGTGCAACACAACACAATGGAGGGCATTTTTGACGTGAAGATGGTACTTTGTCTCCACAGTTACTGTGCAGTGATTACTCCTATCAGTGCTGCCAATGGATAAATACATCTAAAGCAGGCAGGTTAGCGAGGTTGAAGTGCAGTATGTTCTTCCCTCTTGTTGACTGCAGCAGACCCAATTCAGCTGCTACGTCCTTCAGGTCCCAGCTCAGTCAGTAATGGTGCTACTAAGCCGATGGGTGATGAACATTGAAGTTCCCCACCCAGAACATACTCTGTGCCCTTGCCACCCTCAGTGCTTCCTCCAAAGGTTGCTCAACACGGAGGAGAAAAGTTTCTTCGGCTGAGGGGCAGCGGGTGGTAGCTGCTAATCCATAAGACGTTTCCTTGCCCATGTTTGACATGATGCCACAAGATCTAATTAGATAGTCAATGTTGATGCCTCCCAGAGAAACTTCCTTTTGACTGAGTATCACAGTGTTTCCACCTCTGCCAGGCCTCTCCTGCCGGTGGGACAGGACATACCCAGTGGTGGTGATGGTGATATCTAGGGCATTTTCTGTAAGGTATGATCCTGTGATTATGACTACATCAGGCTATTGCTAGCCTAGTCTGAGGGGCTGTTCTCCCAATTTTGGCTCAAACACCCAGATGTTAGCATGAAGGACTGCTGCGCTGCATGTGCCATTAGCCTTTCCTTGAAAGGTCAATCCATCTTCATTCCTATTGTCTCTTCTGTAGCAGTTTGACACGAATTGAACTGCTTTCTGTGGCACTTCAGAGGATAATTAAGAGTCAACCACATTGTTGTAGATCTGGAGTCACATATAATCCAGACTAGGTAAGGAGAGTAAAATTGCTTCCCGAAAGTGAGCTAGATGGGTTATTATGATAATCAATTCATGGTCTTCATTACTGAGACTAGCTTTGGATTAATTAATTGAATTTAAATTCCACCAGTCAGTGTAGTGAGAGTTGAACCTATTTCCCCAGAATATTTTGCCTGGGATGGTTGATCTTGTGAAATTTCCACTTCGCTGGCCCCTCCCCAATAAACATGGCAGCGGTAAAGGAAAACTTCATAATCATTTAGATTCTTGATTGGCATGGGGGTGTAAGCATACTGAGTTGGGTGGGTGGGAATGTGAAGTAATCTAATGTCATGATCTTATTGAATGACAAAGTAGGCTTAAGGAGCCCAGGGAGTCCAGAAGAGGTTCAACAGACTGATTCCCGGAATGGCAGGGCTGACATGTAAAGAAAGACTGGACCAACTGGACTTGTACTCAATGGAATTTAGAAGAATGAGGGGTTCTTACAGAAACGTATAAAATCCTGATGGACTCGATAGGCTAGACGCGGGAAGAATGTTCCCGATGCTGGATGAGTCTGGAACTAGGGATCACAATCTAAGAGTTAGCGGTGAGCCATCCAGGACTGAAATGAGGAAGAATTTCTTCATTCAGAGAGTTGTAAACCTGTGAAATTCTCTCCCATAGAAAGCCGTTGGAGCCAGTTCGTTAGATATGTTCAAGAGAGAGGGGGACATGACCCTTGAGTCTAAAGGGATCAAGAGGTATAGAGAGAAAGCGGGAGTGGGATACTGAAAATGCATGATCATATTGAATGGTGGTACAGGCTCGAAGGGCCGAATAGCCTATTCCTGCACCTATTTTCTGTTTCAATGTGAATAGCCAGCTTACTTCCGCTCTTGATGTGTATGCATTTGATCATTCAGAGTTGCACCTACCTGTATTGAATGGCCCTTTTCTTCAGTTCACTTCTGACTGTGCCAAGTGTTGAGGCTGGAACCCGAGCATGAACTTCACCCTGAGGTTGAATTCCCTCCAGGATCTGGGGCCTCCATAAATCAATCTGTGCAAAATATCACAACAGCACAGCTCGTGAGTCAAATGCGTCTCTCTAACCACAGGGAGTGGCTCACAGAAATCTACCTCCATCTCTGTGCCTCAGAGGGATAGTTTGGCAGGGAAGTGAGCTGAAATCCACCCTCATAGAGATCGCTGTCAAGCTAATGCTCGCTGCTCACCTCTGATCCCTCAATGAAGTTCAAACCCTATCAATCTCACGGAAGCCCTTCAAAATCCCACCCTTCCAATATCCTCCTGTGCTTTTATTCCCCTTTTAATTCAACTTTATGTTTGAATTTGACTGGGATGCCGCAGTTCCCAGATGTGAAGCCACTGCATGGCTTCATAGGTCACAGAATTGTTACAGTGCAAAAGGAGGTCATTCAGCCCATCGTGTTTGCACAGAAGGCAGATACAACAAGAGTTGCAGTTTTTTTCCCTCCTGGGTGGTTGGTTGACCTAGCTTTGGCTGAGAAGAACCCAAAATAAAAGGGCCACGCTGGAATGGTTATTCAATTGGGTATTTTCTTTGTTGGGATTGTGGAAAGCAGAGGGAGGTAGCAGAAAAGACACAAAAAGACAGAGGCAGACAGATGGAGAGACAGGCATGACAGAGAGAGAAAGAGAGAGATACAGGTGGAAAGACAAGAGAGAGAAAAACAAGAGAGACAGACATTCAGGAGAAGGAGGTACAATCAGACAGAGACAAACGGACAGAGGCAGACAGAGAGAGAGAGACTGACTGTGAGAGACATAGAGACAGATAAACAGGGGTATGCTCACAGACAGGATTGAGACATACGAGAGAGAGAGAGACTTACAGAAAGACAGGAGAGAGAAAAACAAGAAACTGGCAAACCGAAAAATAAGAGAGAGACAGGCGAAGGTGAGAGATACAGGCAGATAGAGATGGGCAAACAGAGAGAGAGAGAGAGGGAGAGAGAGAGAGACAAAGAGACAGGCTACAGGAGAGAATAGAAGTCCAATACAGACAGACAGAGGCAGACGGAGTGAAAGACTATGTGTGAGAGAGACAGACCGATAGACAGACACAATTGAGAAAGAATTGCATATCAGCCAGCTAGGCAGAAATTTAAATCATGGACTGATTTCTTCAAGCATTGTTTTCAAATCTCCAGATTGCTTTTGAGATCACTGGAGAATTGATGTTGATTCTGGCTGTTTCAAGACAGATTCACAAGGCTTTCCCCTCCAGTTGTGATTAGCCCTGATAACTGTCAGCCTCATCTAAAATGTTGCAATTAATTTGAATTTGGATAATTGGTATATGTACTTTAAGGTTATTGATGTTAATGGGAAACTTAAGGCTAGTAATATCTTAAAGCAATAGTAATAAAAATATATCCGTCCTGGTTTGCTGTGTCTTGCAGCTCTCAGTTGTCTGAAGATCTTTGTATTCTATTCTAAGGTTCAGAAAATTTAGTCACCACTGACATAGATCCTCAATAATTGTTAAAGATAAACAATGATAATCAATAATTTCATATCTCTTATCTGGTTCAGTAAATATTTAACTACCAATTTCAACATCACATGACTATAATCATCTTGTTTTAAGTCAGACTCAGAAAACTTAATTTATACATTTCACAATGCAAGGGAGCCCCATATATATAATGAAAAAACAAAACTTTGTCAATTTTTGCAAAGACGAAAGTCTATGAGGAAACAGCAGTGGGGTGAGACTAATTGATCTTTAATAAAGTCCCACGTGTGAGACTTGGGTATACTATCAAGACTGACTCTTCAATGCCTACTGGGAGATGTCAGACTGCCATCTTTCAGATGAGATATTAGACTGAATCCCAGCCTACACTCTTGGTTTGTCATGATAGTGTTACATGATGGACTGTCAACTTTGGACTGCCATCATTTGATTTTAATCGATTGGACTTTCATGGACTGATATGGAGACAATGTGGAATTGAGGTAAGTGATCAACCAAGATCTAATTGAGTGGTGGACTAAACTTGATGGGCTTACTCCGCTTCTCTCATTCCTGTGAAATGGTTTCAAAGAGGGGAAAATGCTGATTTGGAATTGGTCACAGTAAGGACCCGACCACATGTTGAGGCACGATTCATAAATCCATCATTAAGAAGAACCAGGCCGAACTGAAATTAACACTTTCACCAAACAAGACTCAAATCAGTCAACCAGATCCGTATCTCAGTGCTCCCCACACTTCTTCACATTGTCACCCCAATGTGATGCGAGAACATTATCCAGACCCACCACAGGAGTGGAAGACATCTGTGAGAGTATAGGATGATGTGCCTCTGAGACTGGTGGATGCAACAAGGGAGTGAGTGAGACATTTAAGAACAGAAGGGGGAAAATCTGATTAGCCCATAGGGTTTTAAGGAAAAAGCACCTACCTTCCCTTTAGGGCTCTTTTCGGATAGGATTGAGACCTACCAGATTAGGCACTTAGGCCATGACCATTATTTAAAAAGCTGTGAGATTTAAAGGAGCCTCATAGCTGTTAGAACTTGATCAGAAATGGCAGCTGACCCCACTGGACAGCATGACCCACAGTTTGAGAAAAACTGCTGTATCTCCTATTTGCTATACGTCCTTGTAGGAAGTGCTGGTCTTGGAGAATAAAACAAGAAACCTATGTCTATCTTATTTGAAAACAAGGAATTCAGACATTGGAAAACACAAACTAGCTGTGTGTCAGGGAGCTGCTTCTGGCCAGAGCAGAGAAGACTGATTTGTGATTGGAATGATCTGGAGAAATCTCCCTCTCCCAGAATTTTGAAGGATGAGCAAACTGGAAAGAAATGGCTCCTGAGAATTCCAAGAGATCTACAATATTAATGGCTACCATTGATCCTGGATATCTGTAGCTAACCGTGATCTCAGGTTAAAATCTGACAATTCAAGAACACCCTACAGGCTTTAAACTGTAGATTCTTTGGTGTTCTTTTTGTATTTGATGCTATTCCGTCCTTTTTTAACCTTTTGCCTGTCTTTGTGTGGGTGTTTGATATCATGTCTTTCTTATTTCTCTCAGGGTTAACAAGTGATAAAATCGCTCTTCCTTTTACTCAGGAAAACCTTGTAATTGGCTGCTTATTTGTTTCTGGTGAAGCTTTGTTGTAGCAGGCTGAAAAAGTTGGAAGGAGAAGAGCTGATCCAATTTACTTCTCCTCACCTGATTGTAACAAGGTGGATATTAAAAGGTCCCTGGGGCATTAATTTAAGCAGAAGGTGGGAGATCTTTGCGCGAATTGGCCAATAGCTGCCACTAAAACAGACAACTTGATCATTGTAAATGCAGCAAAGTTTTTATTAATTGGCATCTATGTGACCAGGATTGTGACAGTTGATCAAATATTCCAATTGATCAAGAGGTCTATATAATGAATGCAAAAACCCACATTAAGTAATAGCAATGTAACGTGGGGGTATACACATCGCTGTTACACTCTACCTACAGCATGAATCACTTAAATAACAATGTAACTTTGCCTTAAATAAAACTTACTGGCAGAGAGCCTTCTCATTCGCACCCTGAACGGATAACTTGGGCATCGTGGCAGATTGCGGTTTTTGAGGAGAAATTGACTTGAAATTGAATCAACTGTTGATATTCCATGTGGCCATTCGATTGAACAACAAGTATATTTACATTGAGGTAGATAAATTTAAGAACTGTGATAACTGGACAAAATAATATGGTAAACTTCGCTGTATTTGAGGTATATAATTTATTGAGAGCGCCATCTCATTAAAGTGCGGGTAAAAACAAAGTTTGCTGTATGTACATATATGCCACAAGCAATGACAGGCTGGGGTCTGGTAGGATTCACTCGACCATTTCGTAAGCAGTAATAAATGCCAAGCCAACATTGTGGAGACAACGTTAGGATGTTGTATTACGTGTATTGGGAGTGGACGATGAGCTGAATGAAAACAAGGCAGAAGCCCCAGAGACTACCTAATTGGTATTAAAACCAGAACACTAGCCAAACAGACTCATTGCTGAACATACCCAGTCGTTTTCCACGAGTTGTCTCAGAAACTGCACCTGCCCGAAATCCCTAGGGAGGAGTCGGAGCATTTGGTCCCTGAAATGAAAGACAAAATTCCTTTACCTAACCTTGGTTTCTTCTTGTACTTAGCATGTTACCTAGACAGCAGTGTTACATTTCTATGGTGTGTTTAGAAGGATAGATTGAAGGCTATCCTCTTCAGGGAAGAAAAAGTTGAGAGGAGAGTTGATAGAAAAATGACCAATAATCATGAGGAGCTGCATTTTTATGGAGCCAGGAAGACTCAGTGAAGGTGTGAAAATGGAGGCTGGGACCTAAATTCCCCACCCCATTCCCAGCACCTCCAACTTCCACCTAGGGTGGATTATGGGTGTGACCTGGGTTGGGAATGTCCACCTTGCACTCCAGGCCTGGCTGGCTCCATTGCTTAGTTAGGCATGTCCTAAGTCCTGAGGACCAGTTTTTAATGGACTTTTGGTTCATGGTATCTCAGAGGTACCATGAATCACTATCTGGATGAGGGAACCTTTTGAAATGTAAGTTCAAAATATCCACTCCTTTCATGTTCTCGTGGAGTCCCATGAGCTCCATACTCTGTATGCCAGGTTATGACATTTCCATGCACATTCATTTCTGATGCACCTTGTGAGAACCAATTGATCTCACAGTGACAATAGGGTACATTTAAGAAATTTATGTTTAATACATTAACGCATTATTGTCCACTTTCTTTAAAATATTTTCATGAAAGCCCAGTAACAATGCCAGTCATTTGGACCTTTTAAAGTCAACAGCAGAAACTGCAAGCACCTGAAACCTCTTCACTTGTGTAAATTACCATTGTCTGATTTGCAATTTTTTTTGGTTTAGCTCCTTCCCTCTCTTCCTCCCTTCCCTCTCTCACCTTTGTTTGTCTGCATTTCCCCTGCTGGGCATTGTAATAATTTGATGAATTGGAAACATGGATGAACTTTTGGTGGCGGATAGTTGATGAAAAGTATAACTTGGTAATTGGAAGAAAGGCTGTGTGTGATAACTCAAAAGGAAAAGAAATCAACTGTTCGATAAATAGAATAGATCAGAGAACCAGAGCAGTCAAATCAGTAATATTTTCCCGGGGGTTGGGTGGAGGGGATGGTTTAGGGGTGGGACAGCTATTTCAACAGTCATATAGATGTCTGAGCTCTCAGCACAGAATAGTTCTTGAGAATTCATTAGAGTGTTGAAATAGCTACACTCTGAAGAAAACATTATTTTGTTGGGAGCTCTGGTTCTCTAATCTACTCTGTTCATTGGGCTGTGCTTATTTACATATACTAAAGTGGTTTCAAGTGCTCGCAGTTTCTGCTGTTCATTCTTTAAAGAGCCTGAATGAGTGACACTTTTTATTGGGCTGCAGTAAAGGGATTCCTTTTAGGAAACACACAAATAACAACTTCATTCCTTCTAAACAGAGTCTAACGTTTGTGAATGGGTATGGGTTGCCATAACCTGGCGTGGATGGTGTGAAGGTCCATGGGGGTGGGTGGAGAGGAACAACTTGGCATGGAGGGTATGAGGCACCTATCAAGGGGATGGATTGATGTATAAGGTTAAAAAAATAATCAATTTAAGATGACCGGCAGAGGGGTCAAAGATAACATTGGAAAATATATTTCTATCCGTTGGATGGCTGAGGTCAGGAATGCACTACCCGAGAAAGTGGTCGAGGTAGACTCAGTCAGGACTCTGAACAAGGATTTGGATGCATACCTGAAGGGATGATATTTGCAAGTTTAGGGAAAAGGACAGGGGCGTGGGATCAGCTGTGTTGCCCTTCCAAGGAACGAACTGACTTGACAGGTCAAATGGGCTGTTTCTGTGCTGTGAACGTTTCTACAATTCAAAAATGCCCTGAAGTACATAAGAGGAGCTTTATCAAAATGTGTGCCTATTGAGCTGCATAAACAAGATAAATGACCGAATGGTTGGCAAAAAAAGGATGATTAATTCAGGAGGGAAATGTAGACAGGTGCAAGTGTTTGAGGGAAAGAATTTCAGAATCTAATGCATGGCTGCTAAAAGGAATTGATTAAATTTGGGGACTAACAGGAGGAATGGAGGAATGTCAAACTCTTGAAAGACTATAAATCTGTAGAAGGTGAAAAATAGAGGGAGATAAAGCTATGGTGGAATTGGAAAGCAAGGATAAGAATTTTAAAATTGATCTTTACAGATCCAATGCAGGTTAGTGAGAACAATGATAGAACAATGACAGGGTTTTTTTATAAAGTTATAGAATCCATATCGTGTGGAAGCAGGCCTTTCAGTCCATTGAATCCACACAAACCCTCTGAAAAGCATCCCACCTCATCCTGTAGTCCTACATTTCCCATGGCTAACCCACCTAGCCTGCACATCCCTGGATGCTATGGGCAATTTAGCATGGCTAGCCAACTAACCCCACACATCGTTGAACTGTGAGAGGAGACCCATGCAGACACGGGAAAAATGTTCAAATTCCACACATGCCTGAAGGTGGAATTGAACCCAGGTCTCTGGTGCTGTACGGCAGCAGTGCTGGCCACTGAACCACCCCAGGCCAAGCTTATGAAGGGTGGAGCAATTGGTAAAAGGCATGAAGTCTGACTTTGTGATATACAATTGAGACGTGACGTAGCAATTCAAAAAAAATTACATGATCTTGACCTCGCTTGTAATGCTGTGGAAAGACGAAGCGATAGTAAGGCTTTTATTTTAAAAGATGAAAAGGTTGATGTTTTTCCAAACTCTGTAAATGCTATTCTTTAGCAGCATAGTAAAACCAAGAAGATCTTAGGCCACCAAGAGAGCGTTGAAATATTGAACAGTCTCACCAAGTACCATGTTCTCTGGACCCGCAGTAATGTTTAGAATTGGGCTGGCTGGTAACATTTTTGCTGAGTACGATTTGCCTAAACCCATACTTTTCACCCCATAATGTTAACCAGAAAGCTGCTTTCTTTTGTAATTTGCCTACATTTCTAGGACTGTGTTGCTGCTTCCCTTGAAATATTGACAACCGGTGTTACGCTACCACACAGATGGGATCTCCCTGTGGAGCCCTCGTAGATCCAGGACTAACCCTGGAGCCTCCAGAGGTTGGAGGTTAATCTCTGGGGCACTTTTGCCAACAACACACGAGAGAGGAAAAAAAAAAATCACAGGGTCATTAGCAGTCGATTCTTTCCTTTTCTTTGAACACTTTTGTATATTGCACTGGAGTTGGTAAAAGTCTGCTTGATGATTGGCCAAAAATGATCCAACTGGGCAGCCATAGGTTTGTACCCTTTCCCCACTGGCCTGGATGAGGCAATATGCCACGATGATGAATGTGTTAGCTGATCGGAAAGGGTATCAGGCAGGTTGCAGTATGAATGGAATGGGAGATCATGTGACATTACCTCCAGGAACATATCCAATTGAGTAACACCAAAGGAGGCCATTCAGCCCATCAGTCCATGCAAGCTCGCCGTAATTCACCTAAGAGCAATTCACCCAGTTCTACTCCCCAGCCCTGTCCCTGTGATGTGCAAATCATTTTCCTTTGCAGGCCTGCCACGTCATTTTTCCTCCTTCCTACATGGGGCAGGTATGGCCAATTCACATCCAAATGGACTCAGATTGGATTTGATTTGATGTGAATTATTATTGTCAAGTACTGAGATAGAGTGAAAAGTATTGTTTTTAGAGCTATCCAGGCAAATCAAGCCTTAGCTAAGTGCATCAGAGTAATAGAACAGAATGCAGAGTATAGTGTTACACCAAAAAGAAGGTGCAGAGAAATATCAACTTTAATAGCTGAGAGGTCCATTCATTAATTTGGTCAGCATGGACGAGTTGGGCCTGTTATCATGCTGTACAACTCTATGCCTCTATGATAAGTCTGATAACAGCGGGGAAGAAGCTGTTCTTATGCATGTTGGTACATGTTTTCAAACTTTTATACCTTCTGTCCAATGGAATAAGTTGGAAGACAGTATAACTGGATGAAAAGGGCCTTTGATTATCTTAGCTGTTTTTCCAAGGCAGCGGGAAGTATAGATGGAGTCCATGGATGGAAGGTTGGTTTGCATGATGGACAGGGCTGTGTTCATAACTCTGTAATTTCTTGCGGCGTTGGGACAGAGCTGTTGCCATACCATGCTGAGATGCATCCGGATAGGATGATTTCTACGGTGCATCTATAAAAAATGGTCCTTGTGGACATGCCAAATTTCCTTAGCCTCCTGAGGAGGTAGAGGCATTGGTGTGATTTCTTGACCATAGCATCAATGTCGCTGGACCAGGACCAGACACATTAGGGCTGAACCATCCTGCCGCAAGTTACTTTTAAATATGTTGTCACACTTTACATCCATGAGTTAACTTTTATTTATCCATAACTCTTTACACAGGGCATGTTTAGGATTTTAGGCCACACTGACAAAGAGTAGGGGGGTGGGGTAGGGAGCAGATTCAATCAGAGCTCTCCAAGGGAAATGGAATAATCGTCCAAAGGAAAATGATTTGCACAATACAGGGACAGGGCTCAGGAGTAGAACTGGGTGAATTGCTCTCGGGTGAATTACAGCGAGCTTGCATGGACTGATGGGCTGAATGGCCTCCTTTGGTGTTGTAATCATTCTATGATTGGATTTGTCATGCCTTCACCTTTGTTTTCCTGCCTCTGTTGCCCGTCTACAGCCACGGAGCAACTGTCATGGGCCCTTCAGTATTGTGAAGAGTGCATGCGTATGACTGTCAATGACTGCACCTCTAACTTTGACTGCCCTTCCCTAGGGAAGAGCGTTTGCTTCTGCATTGTGCCTCCCTAAAGTAACAGAACTGAACGATCGGGAGCTTAGTGCAGGGTGACTGCTCCTGGCTGCTTTTTGTTCAATGCCGAGTGAGCTGTTAGTGTCATCGCCCATAAGCAGATCAGTTTTTGTGCAAGAACAACACGGGAATCTTACAGGAGCTCACAGCAGCATAGGCTATGGCAAGATCTGTGGCAGAATCGGGAATGATGGGTCTAGACATCGAGATCGTCCCACTCCATTTTGTAGGATTTTCAGAGGTGGTGTGGCCAGATTCTCGTGAGGCCGATGGTGAGATGTTAATTGAGAGGGACTAACCATTGTTAAATGCCTTGATAGTCATACGTGATATACATAAATGATCTGGAGGAAGGTATAGACGGTCTGATTAGCAAGTTTGCAAATGACACTAAGATTGTTGGAGTAGCAGATAGTGAAGGGGACTGTCGGAGAATGCAACAGAGTATAGATAGATTGGAGAGTTGGGCGGAGAAATGGCAGATGGAGTTCAATCCAGACAAATGCGAGGTGATGCATTTTGGAAGATCCAATTCAAGACCGAATTATATGGTAAATGGAAAAGCCCTGGGGAAAATTGATGCACAGAGAGATCTGGGTGTTCAGGTCCATTGTACCCTAAAGGTGGCAACGCAGGTCAATAGAGTGGTCAAGAAGGCATACGGCATGCTTTCATTCATCGGACGGGGTATTGAGTACAAGAGTTGGCAGGTCATGTTACAGTTGTAAAGGACATTGGTTCGACCACGTTTGGAATACTGCGTACAGTTCTGGTCACTACATTACCAAAAGGATGTGAATGCTTTGGAAAGGGTGCAGAGGAGGTTCGCCAGGATGTTGCCTGGCGCCAGCTATGAAGAGAGGTTGAGTAGATTAGGATTATTTACATTAGAAAGACAAAGGTTGAGGGGGGACCCGATTGAGGTCTACAAAATCATGAGAGGTATAGACAGGGTGAATAGCAAGAAGCTTTTTCCCAGAGTGGGGGATTCAATTACTAGGGGTCATGATTTCAAGGTGAGAGGGGAAAAGTTTAAGGGAGATATGCATGGAAAGTTCTTTACGCAGAGGGTGGTGGGTAGCTGGAACGCGTTGCCAGCAGAAGTGGTAGAGGTGGGCACGATAGCATCATTTAAGATGTATCTAGACAGATACATGAATGGGCAGGGAGCAGAGGGATACAGATCCTTAGAAAATAAGCGACAGGTTTAGATAGAGGATCTGGATCGGCACAGGCTTGGAGGGCTGAAGGGCCTGTTCCTGTGCTGTAATTTTCTTTGTTCTTTGTTCTTTGTCACAGCTTGCCTCACTAATATTCAGCCGCTAAACTTACGAGACTCACCCAACCAGTTAGACATCGGGAAAACTCATCAAGGAAACCAGAGTGTGTACCTGGCTCCAAATCACCTCCATGTTGCCTGCAGCCCAGCACTGGCTGAACGCACTCCTCTTCCACCGACATTGGCATCCAGCATCTGCAAACCCATCATGACCATCCTGGCACTTCTGCTATACACTGGCTATGTGATCCAGTAGCACAGACTTGCACTGCAGGGCACAGTGTGCACTGAGCATTGAAAGGCAAAAACGGAGACACTTGGTGCAAAGGGACAGGCTAGACCAGGCGCTCGGTCACTTAGCAACAACCTGCAAACTCACAGCATCATGACCTTGCTTTGCCTTGCCAATTAAGGCTGTCACACAAACAAGCAGCTTACCTTGCTGCTGTGCAGCCATCAGCCCTGTGAGTGCATGTCGTGCTATACAATGTCAATCTCACATTTGCCCCATGTGCCAGCAGCTTACATGGTAGGCACACTGCGTGTGTGCAGCAAACAGGCAGCCGTGTCTCAAAACCTTAGGTGACTGGTCCTCAATGAAATTCATGGAGGCATCCATCAGTCAAGGGATCCTGATGCAACAAGGCAAGTGCAGCCTTCCTTACCTGTCTGCGGAATTGGCTACAGTCAAATAGATATCTGCTGAGTAGCGATTTGATGTGGGAACAGCACATGGTAAGATGAAAGTGGGCGTGAGAGATGCCATGAGCCAGCGTTGGTAATTAATGCTGTGAGTTTGGTGAACCAGGGTGAGGAAACATGCCAAGTCTCATGTGAAAACCCTCCAACAAACCCAATGCGATGTAGACTTAACCAAAAAACATATGATTCAACCCCTTTGACGCAGTGGCAAGATTCGCTGGCAATGGCTGGGAGCTAATGTTTGTTCATTAACAAGCACTGGTTGGAACAGAGACTTGTTAAGTGGGTAGATTTGCCAGTGAATTATTCAAACACACGTCCTCATAGTCAGCGGATGCACCTAAGCATATCAGGTGGTGTAGAGAGAGAGAGAGACAGCAGAAAGAACTGTGCTCAGAAACGCTTACCAACCAACAACATGCTGTTTGAAGTGGTGGTAATGAGGAACTGATTGTGGACATGAATTAAATAAGGGAAAAGTACAGCTGGTTATTCAAAAGTTACTCAAGGAAGAGACAGTGAAGGTGTTCGGTTCAACATTTGATCCATCAAGCTTCTTTGGTCACTTTGGTCTTCTAAAGTCTAAAGTCACTTTGGTCAAGTTATGGCAAGATCCTATCAGTAGCTAAATCAGATGGACAGTTACCTACTTCTAATGGTGTTATGCACCAGGATAGTCCCATGGGATCTGTTTGCATCAACCCAAATGAACTGACAATACTCTGGTTTAACATTTCAGCTGTAGAATGCTACCACCAACAGTGTTGCACACCCTCACCACTGCATGGCAGCGTCATTTAGATTATAGCTTCAAACATGCCCAGATGTGGCGGATCATTGTCACAGGGTAGTAAATTCCACCACACCTATGGATTTTCACCATAGTTTATTGACATTAGTCAAATACTGACAGTCTATTTCACTCATCATGCAACGGTAATATTTGATTGACTTACCCACTATATCGCACCTGGAAGCTGTCTGTGATTAATGGGATTAACCCTAGGATACAGATGCACCTTATCCACCATTTCATAATTATTCAAACTCACTGCACCTTCACAACCTCTCAAAAAGGGACTTGGGAACTAAGAGCTGCACAGAGCACACAGTCTGATAAAACTGTCTTCCGCGACACCCACCCCACGCCCACATTCTTAACCCACAAATAACCATCCTGCAGCTTCCTCACGTTGTAAATAAAGTTGATAAAAGCCTAGATTAATTTCAGCTATGTGGGAGAGGTAGGAAAGCTATCCCAGCTCTACTTAGAGGCAGAAAATTTTCAGGGGGATATAATTAAGATTAAGATTAGAAATTTTAATGAGAGGGTGGAACTGTTTCATTGGTAGTAGAATTTGGAATGATGGGCAAAATAACCAGTGGAGAGATGAAATGCTTTTTTTTCTGAACTCAGCACATTGTTACCTGAATGTACTGCCAGGTGCAAGTGCAAAGTCTGTGGCAGCTTTCATAAGGGAATTGGACAAATATTTGGAAAGGAAAAGCTTTTGGCTGAGCAAATAAATCAGGAGATTGGAGTTAATTAAGCCATGACCCAGCCTCTGCGTTACAAAGTTGTGGTTTAACTCTTGCTCCAGGGGTTCAGCGCAAACTGCAAGGGGGCACTTCAGTGCAGTATGGGGAGTTGGGGTGGTGTCGAGGCAACATGTTTCAGAGTTAGCATTCAACCAAGAATTTGCCTGCCCTTTCAAGTGAGTGTAAAAGTTTCCATGGCACTCATTTTGAGGGAGAGTAGCTTTTTGCTGGGTTAAGAGTTGCTTGATAGCACTATCCAGAACAAGTTCTGTCACTTTGCTGTTAATTGTGAGTAGACTGATGGAGTGTTAATTGACCAGATTCTATATGACCTGATTTTTTTTAAGATAAACGATACCTGGCAACAAATTTGGGTAATTATCGAATCCCTACAGCATGGAAGCAGGCCATTCAACCCATTGAGTCCATGCAAACCCCCTAAAGGGCATCATACCCAGATCTAGCCCCCTGCCCGATCCTTGTAACCCTGCAATCCCCATGGCTAATCCACCTAGCCTGCACACTATGGGCAATTTAGCATGGCCAATCCACCTAACGTGCACGTCTTTGGACTGCGGGAGGAAACCCACGCACACACAGGAGAAAGTGCAAACTCCACACAGACAGTCACCCGAGGGTGGAACCGACGCCAGGTCCCTGCTGCTGTGAGGCAGCAGTGCGAACCACTGATCTATCCTTTGCCTCTCCCTCACAAGCACTGTCCAGAGAGCTTGCTGGGTCTCACAACACCATTACTTAAAAGAACAGACACCATGATTGTGAATAGATAGGAATTAGCCAACAGGCTAGCACATTGACCCAGGGTCTCAGAGCGCAAGCTCATTCAGAGCTCTCCTATGTGCTGTCTTCATCTGTTTGCCTCCTTAACCTCCATGATACCTGGCAATTGCACCATCCTTTGCCCTACAACAGAAGGGGTGAAGAATGGTAGTGACTGTGCTGACATTGTGTTTGGCTAATGAGCTCACTATAGCTGATTACCTGGAGATATCTGAAAGCACTAGGAGATCGCTGTGAGTTTTGCAGCACCGATAAGGGTGTGAGTGTAAGGGGGAGAATCTGGGGTCAGGCATGAGCTCTAGCGCATGACCGATGGGGGTGTGCATTTTTTAAAACTCTTTCACAGCGAGTGGCCATTGCTGGCTAGGCCAGTATTTATTGGCCATTACTAATTACAAGGAGAAGGTGGTGGTGAGCTGCCTTCTTAAAGTGCCGCTGTCCTTGGGGTGCAGTAGAACCCATAATGTTGTCAGGGAGGAAATTCAGGGATTTTGACTCGGCGCCATAGGAGGAATGAGTGATATACTTACAAGTCAGGGTGGTGAGTGGCTTGGTGGGGAACTTGCAGGTGGTGATGTTCCTATGTATCCATTCCCCTTGTCCTACCAGATGATAGTAGTTGGCCATGGGTTTGGAAGCAGTCTTGGTGAGTTACTGCAATGTATCCTGTGGAGGCCAGGTCATTGAGTATATTTAAGATGGAGATAGATAGGTTCTTGATTGTCTAGGGGATCATGGGTTACGGGGAGAAAGCAGGACAATGGAGTTGAGAAACTTATCAGCCATGGTTGAATGGTGGAACAGACTCAATGGGCTGAATGGCCAAGTTTCTGCTCCTATGTCTTATGGTCTTATGGTCTACACTGTAGATGGGACACACTGCTGGTGATGGTTGGGATGGCATGGTGTCTCAGTAGTTAGCATTGCTTCCTCACATTGCCAGGGGCCTGGGATTGATTCCTGCCTCAGGCGACTGTCTATTTGGAGTAAGCATGCTCTGCGTGGGTTTGCTCCAGTTTCCTCCCACTGACCAAACATGTGTAGGATAAGTGGATTGACCATGGGAAATGCAAGGTTACAGGGGTAGAGTAGTGTGGGGGCGGGGTAGATCTGTGTGGGGTGCTCTTTGGAGAGACATCGTAGACCCAATGGGCCAAATGGCCTGCTTCCACACTGTAGGGAGTCTATGATGATGGACGGGGAGCTAATCAAGCTTGCTGCTTTGTCCTGGATGGTGTGGAGTTACTTGAGTGTTGTTGGAGCTTTAGGCAAGTGGACAGTTTTCCATCACACTTCAGACTTGTGTCTACAGACAGTGGACAGACTGGGGAGTAGGGAGGTGAGTTATTCATTGCAGAATTCCTACCTTTGGACTTTCTCAAGTTGCCACAGCTTTTATTTATCAGGCTCACTCAGTTTAGTGTCTGCTCAACGGGACCCCCCACAATGTTGATGGTACTATCACAGTGATGATAGTACAAGTGAATGTCAAGGGGTGATGGTTAGATTCACTTTTGTTGGAAATGGTCACTGCCTGCAATAAGGTTATTTCTGAGGCACCAATTTTGAGAGTTATCAGCTGGATTTTGTCCAGGTCCTGTTACAATCAGATATGACTGCTTCAGTATCTGAAGGGTCATGAAAAGAATCCACACCGACTCTCTGGAGACCATCCCACCCACGGCCCACTCCCCTACCCTGTTCCTCTAACCATGTATTTCCCATGGCTAAAGCACATCCCTGAACACGATGGGCAATTTAGCATTGCCAATCCACCTAGCCTGCACATCTTTGGACTGTGGAAAGGAAACCGAAGTACCTGGAGGAAACGCACACAGTCACGGGGAGAATGTGCAAACTCCACGCAGATGGTTGCCTGAGGGTGGAATCAAACTCATGTCCCTGTGAGGCAGCAGTGCGAACCACTGAGCCACCGTGCCATCCTGAATATTGTATAATAATCAGTATACATTCTATTTCCGACATGATGATCAAGGGAAGTTTGTCGATGAAGCAACTAATGATGGTTGGAAGATTGTGCTTGCTTTCAAGAGACCGCCTGCCTTTAAAAAAATGGGTTGGCTCTACTACAGGATTGACAAACAATATTGTTGGTGCCTCCTGATCTGTGCAGACCATACAGGCAGTTGTGTCAAAAGGAGACCGGCACTGAGGGCACAGGTTTCTGTGCAAAAATCCTGCAGATGAAGTGGGTTGTTCAAGTCTGTGTCTCACAGACTTGATCTGAACAGGTATGGCCATGACACGAATCCCAATCCTTGGGCCCAGAAACCAGCAACTTTGAAGCTCAAGTTTTGTTTTTAATCCTTCAGAAATATAATAATAAATAGGTATTGGTCCTCTGCCCCACCCCTGCCAAGGTTAGTGTTGAGACCACTCTACTTTTGGATTTATTGTTTGAAATAGAGACAAATTCCAGCAACCTGTCATTTTGCATTCATCAGGACAAAACACAAGAATGCAAAATTTTCTAACAATCTCAACAATTTATACCCCAAAAGAAAAACCAATTCTAATTTGTCAATGTGTTACAATGGAGCACAGGCAGGCAATTTTCTGCTAAACTTGAGACAAACAGGAATGGGGTTGTAATGATTGAAGCCAGGTAGATCTTATTTACTATGAGATCCTTGATTACGGTTGTTAACCCTGGGCCAATCAGGGAACCCTGGCTGACAGATATAAACAGGGGACTCAGAAACTCTCCTGACTTCAGGGACTGACGCCAAGTTGGCTTGTCACAGCCAGTGTGCTGTGCACATGTAAATAAAGGGTGACTTGGTGAAGGGATATCAGCCTCTGTGCAGTTACTTCAGGGGCAATGCTGACTCAGCAGCAGTACGCAAGTGCTGTGTCCTTTTTATGTGAAAATAGAGGTCTCCCTCTCAGTGTCTATATATTCCAAAAGACCTCCCAGTTGTAGGCCGCAAGCAGTAGTGTGCATTGTCTATACTCTGGCTACTATGCACCTCTTCACAATATTTGAGCCAATTGACAAGTTACCAGGTCAAGAAATTTATTTTTAATTGTCCCTGAACATCCAATGGTAACCTCTAATCTATTGCATTGCTATGAGGGGATTCTCACACACCGAAACACTTTATCAATTTGTACCAGTTCTAACCAGCTTTATGTAATTAGAAGTATGCATGCAAACCAAGATTACAAAGTTCACTTAGATTGTGAGTTATTATGTTTTGACTTATACAGCTGCTTGTTAAAGCTGTAGAATTTGAATACCTAGTTGAATTCTTTCACGAAGTGTAATTCTAAGCAACGATTTCTTTTCACAGCAGTACCCACTATGTTGCAATCTTCACAATTCCAATCAGGGCTCGAGAGCTGTCTACCTGGATATGTCAGAGAAATGTGGAATGAGAGGACGATCCAGTTGTTGAAACCTGTAACGGCTGGAACAAATGAGAGGCAGTTCTGCGAAGGGAATATCTGAAGTTAGGAATGAAATTTCCTTAAATATAAGTGCATCATGGATGAAGATCATTATCCACGTCATAGCAGAGGTTTATCAGGAGAATGAACGCCTTCCTGTAAGACTGAAAATGGGAAGGAGGGGATTGCATTTCATGGGACACAGGAACTAGCGCAGGAGCAGCAAGGGTCGGAACTGATGTCTAAGAAGACAGCTAATAATAAAAGTGAGAAGCATGGGCAATATGCAGAACAGAAGATGTCAAATAATCTCTGGAAAATTAATGATTGATGTGGGTGGAGAAACAGATACCTGGAGGTAGTGGTGCATAGATCACAAATGAGGGATTTCCAAAAAGCCTTTGATAAGATAACACATATTAGATTCACGGTTAAGGTCAGGCCACGCCAAATTAGGGAACTAAAATTAAAACAGATAGTAAACTAGGCTACAAAACTGAAGCGTTAAGTGTTCAAGGTGGTCACTCCGACTAGCAATAAGGGAGAAATGGTATTCCTCGGGGATCAGTGCTGGGACCACCATTATTCACCAGCTATGTAAAGGATTTGGACTCAGGAATTGGAAGTACATTGGGTAGAATCCCGTTAAAATGTGGGGGTCTCAGCAGCTGCTGGAGAGTTGGTGACAAACTATCCTGCCACTTGCAGGGAAGGCCTGCCAAATTGTACTTATGAGGCCGGTAACCTTGCTCACTCGGGATCAAAACCTCAGGCCAGGAGCCAACAGAGGAAAACTGAACAGGCTGGAGCTCTCTTCTCCAAAGTAGATAGAAATGAAACTGTTGTGATTTGAAAGATTACAAATGGTTTTGAATGGGACAGATGTCAACTGAGGGCCTTAAACATAGTTACTGATATATCTAGATGGAATTCAGAATAGGGGGTAATTAGAATCTGGAACTCAATAATATGAAGAGTATTTGAGGTGAGTAGCACTGACAAGGTTAATGGGAAGCTAGGTATATACCTGAGGAGGAGAGGAATGGAAGGATATGTTGATAGAGCTAGATTAAAAATTTGATGGGAGGTGGCACATGTGGAACATAAAGACTGGCATGGACAAGTTGGACCGCATGGTGATTCTGTGCTGGAATTTTTTTATATTACATGATGATTTTGCTTGATTCAAAAGAGTTGTGTTCATTGTCAGCTGACCCACATTACCTCCCTCTACAGTTGGCATCTATGTCACGCAGTCTGAGTGCCAGGGTGACAGCTTTGCCATATCATGTTCCTAGCCCCTTTGGGAAGGATGGGACATAAAGGACAGAAATTGTGGAAGAGCTCTGTGATATTGTTCTATTAAATCTCCCATTTCCTTTAAGAATGTTCCAAAGGTGTCAGGCGGTATGTATTGGTCAGCAGTCCTTCCATTTTGTCTACAATTGATTTCCATGGGAGTTGTTGCTTGCTTTCATTCCATTTTTGTGTTTTGCCTTGACACATAATAACTGGTATATACATTTCCATTCAACTTCTGATGATCCTGAATTCTCCGTCCTTCTCAAGAATGGCCCAGACACATGGAGCAAGCATGGAGCTTACTTACAAGCATTGCCAGGTCATGTCCTTCTTCCTGCTCCTTGAATTGATCCAGATATGAACATGCAGGGATTGAGGGACCTGGAAGTTCATGTGTATGGATCTTTGAAGGTCCCTGGGCATATTGAAAGAGTAATTAGCAAGGTAGATAGGATGTTGGGCCTTATCAATAGTGTGGCGATATTGAATGCAAAGGCAGGAAAGTTATGCTGAGTCTTTATGAAGTCACGGTTAGGATTTAAATAGGGTATTACATCCAGTTTAAGTCACCACAGTTTAACAAGGATGTGAGAGTCCTTAAGAGGGTGCAGAGGTGCTAGACCAGAATGCTTTGAGGGATAAGAGATTTGAGCCACAAGGTTAGCTTGGAAAAGTTGGGGTTGTCCTCTCCAGGAGAAACAGATTTGTATATGATAATGACAAAGAAATGCCATTTCTATTTTATGATGTCAGTAGGGCTAAGGAAGAGATGTGGGGTAAGGGGTGGTGAGGAAGGGTCTCTTTTACACAGTGGGACTGGTAATGTTAACTATGAGGATAGCCGAAGATGACCAATGATTTCAAAATGGAATTGGACAGCAAATTGAGTGAAATAAACTTCTGGATTATGGCAACAGAGCCAGGAGCTATGGCTGATTGGATTGTTCTATAAAGTGCTGTCATGGACTCAATTGGCCAGGTGGACTCTTGCTGTGCTGCAATGAATCTATGACTACATGTGTTTGCGTCCCCATTCCTCCACCTCAACATTACCCTTCAACAATGCCATCTCCCCCAACCCCCCCCCCCATTCCTTTGGTCTTACCCCTGGGTTCTAGGAATTATTTGGCAAAGTATATATTAAGAAGCTGGGGACTAATATACTGGAACACAGAGCTACAACGTGCAGAGAGGGGTTTGGGAAATGTTTGTCATGTATGTGTTTGATGATGGTCATCACAGCAGCCATAGTTTCCTCACAGGCTGCTTGGATCTGATCCTCTGGGAGAATGAGATTAAAAGTCCCATTGTCTCAGAGTTTGAGTATGTACAAAAAGTCAATCCCAAGGTCAGCTCACAGAATCCCTACACTGTGGAAGCAGGCCATTCAGCCCATCAAGTCCACACTGACCCTCTGAATAGTATCCCACCCAGTGGAGCAATTTTGCACAGCTAATCTACCTAACTGTACACATGTTTGGATTATGGTAGGAAACCAATACACCCGCACAGACACAGGGAGAACACGCAAACTCTGCGCAGATGGTTAACCAAGGCTGGAATTGAACCCGGGTCTGTGGTACTGTGAGACAGCAGTGCTAACTACTGAGCCACTGAGTCACTATGCCAATGCTCTCAGCTAGCCAGTCACAAGATATGCCAGCAGCATAGTCTGTAAAATAGGGCCACATTTTAACAGATTGAACTATGCAACATAGTTCTACACTTTTAATGAAACCAAACTTTATGTATTTTATTATTAAACACAGGGAAAGGTCTTAACACTATAAGATATGACTATTGGGTTCTTTTTCCTTTATTTTTTAATAGGATGAGGATATCACTGGCTACGCAGCATTTATTGTCCATTCTTAATTGCCCTGAGGGCAGTTCAGAGTCAACCACATTGCTGTGGTTCTGGAGTCACATGTAGGCCACACCAGGTAAGAATGCCAGTTTCCTACCTTAAAGGATATTAGTGAACTGGGGGATTTTCCCCCTGACAATCAGCAATGGATCCACGGTCATCATTAGATTCTTAACTCCAGATATTTTACTGAATTCAAATTCCACCATCTGCCATGGTGGGATTCAAACCCAGATCCCCACCACATTATCCCGGTCTCTGGATTAACAGTGCAGCAATAATACCACTAGGACATCGCTTCCTACTATGGTAGGCACTGTTTTACTCTTTACTCCTCCCAAGGCTTTTCCTTACAAAACACAACAATCTTAAAGTTACTTACCTCTGTAGGGACCACCTATAAGTATGCCACAATCCTTTGGGAATGATTTTAATTCTACTCATTCTAGTTATTCTCAACAAAATTCTCATTTATTACATCTTGACTGTGGATACCTCAGACCCTTGTTCTGGTTCATTTTTCAATAGAATACGGGACAGTACAGTACAGGAACAAGCCCACCATGCCTGCACCAACCATTATACTATTCTAAACTAATCCCATCTGCCTACACGTGATCTATATCATTGTATTCCCTACCCCTTCATGTGTCTAAATGTTACTTAAACGCTGCTATTGTATCTGCTTCTACCACTTCTCCTGGCAGCGCAGTCCAGGTACCTACCATCGTCTGGATAAAAGAAAACTTGCCTAGCACATCTCCTTTAAACTTTTCCCCTCTCACCGTAAACCTATGCCCCCTACTTGACATTTCCTCCCTGGGAAAAGGGCTCTGACTATCCATCTCATAATTTTATACACTTATATCAGGTTGATCCCTCAGCCTCTGATGCCTTGGCAAAAACAACCCAAGTTTGTCCATCGTCTCTGCAGCTGGTGACGAGTGGTGTTCTGCAAGGGTCAGTGCTGGCACCACAACTTTTTACTTTGTGCATTAATGATGTAGATGAAGGAACTGTGGGCATTCTGGCTAAGTTTGCAGATGATACAAAGATAGGTGGAGGGACAGGTACTATTGAGGAGATGGGGGTGCTGCAGAAGGATTTGGACAGGTTAGGAGAATGGCAAAGAAGTGGCAGATGGAGTACAATGTGGGAAAGTGTGAGGTCATGCACTTTTCTCTCAAGGTAAACTTGCAGGTTGAGTCAGTAGTCAGGAAGGTAAATGCAATTTTGGCATTTATTTTGAGAGGACTTGAATATAAAAGCAGGGATGTACTCCTGAGGCTTTATAAGGCTCAGATCAGACCACATTTGGGGTATTGTGTGAAGTTTTGGGCCCCATATCTCAGGAAGGATGTACTGGCCCTGGAGTGGGTTCAGAGGAGGTTCACAAGAATGGTCCCAGGAATGGAAAGCTCAATATATGAGGAAAGTTTGAGGACTCTGGGACTATACTCATTGGAGTTTAGAGGATGAGGGGAAATCTAATTGAAACTTTCAGAATCCTGAATGGTCTGGACAAAGTGGATGTTGGGAAGATGCTTCCATTGGTAGGAGAGTCTAGGACCCCAGGGCACAGCCTTAGAGTAAAGGGAAGACCTTTTACAATGGAGAGAAGGAGAAACTTCTTCAGCCAGAGAGTGGTGAATCTATGGAATTCACTGCCACAGAAAGCTGTGGAGGCCAGGTCATTGAATACGTTAAAGATTGAGATAGATAGGTTCTTAATTATCAAGGGGATCAAAGGTTACAGGGAGAAAGCAGGAGAATGGGGTTGAGGAACTTATCAGCCATGATTGAATGGCAGAGCAGACTCGATGGGCCGAATGGCCTAATTTCTGCTCCTATGTCTTATGGTCTTATGGTCTTGTTCCAATTCAGGCAACATCCTGGTAAACATCTTCTGCAGCCTCTCCAAAGCCTCCACATCCTTCCTGTAGGGTGGCGACTAGAGCAGCACACAATGCTCCAAATGAGGCCTAACCAAAGTCTTATACAGGTGCAAAGTGACTTGCCATCCTTATCTTTTATCCCCACAGGAACATGCTGGTCCTGAACTCTGATCAACTGGCCTTTAAAAGACTCCCACACATTAGATGTAGATTTACCCTCAAACAGCCAACTCCAACCTAATTTCTCCAACTCCTGCCTAATACTGTTGTAATTATCCTTCTCCAAATTTAGTACTTTCATTTAGTACTTACTTTAGTACTTTCACCCAAGGATCAGTCTTATCCTAATCCATAATTATCTCGAAACGTGCAGAATTATAATTGCTGTTCTCAAAATACTCCCCCACCGAAATGTTGATCACCTGGCTAGCTCATTCTCCCACATAACGTTGAGTACGACTCCCTTCCGTCATTGGTCTTTCTTCTTGTTGTTTCAGAATCCTTTCTGAATGTACCTAACAAATTCTGCCCCAATTAACTTTTTTTTTCTATTCATTTATAGCATGTGGGTGTCACTGGCTAGCCAGCATTTCTTGCCCATCCCTAGTCACCCTTGAGAAGGTGGTGGTGAGCTGCCTTTTTGAACTGCTGCAGTTCACATGCTGTGGGTTGACTCACAATGGGAATTCCAGGATTTTGACCCGGTGACAATGAAGAAACGGCGATATATTTCCAAGTCAGGATGGTGAGTGGCTTGGAGGAGAACTTGGAGGTGGGGGTGGTGTTCCTATATGTCTGCTGTAAGTAACTGTAAGTAAGGGTCCTCTTCCCAGTCAGGCTGATGCCTTAACAACAGAGTGACTGGGTTAAGTGTAGGAGAGTATCAACTCCCAGCAGCTCCACCCTTCCCAAGCTGCTGATGTTGATGTCTCACCATTTCCTCGTAGTTGTTGGCCATTGAGTTTGTGCACCCATAAGGGGTAAGAATCATTTGACCATAGGAGTGCATGGTCAGGTAGCACAAAATATCGCCTTTATGGTTACAGAGAAAAGCATCATCTGCAATGGTCTCTGCTTCAGACTCAGGTGCTGAACCTCAGTAAGTGGTTGAACAGCAGTTTCTTGAAGCTCCAATACCTGTAACAAAAGATGAAATTCATGGTTTCAAAGGAAAGCAACAAGTAGGTGTACGTGCTCCTACCATTCTGGTCATTTGTGAATGCTGTACTATACAACTGAACCATTGGTGGCTGTATACTCAGCTGCCTAGGCTCTTTGTAAGTGTTCTTGACACAAAGGCAACCCTTCACTGAGTGCAACATCAAGGAATGTTAGCAAAATTGAAGCCAATGAGAATGAATGGGTAACTGTGAAATGCTTAGAGTCAGGGATTGGTTCTGAGTCCTCATTTGTTTGTCATTTTTATAAACGATTTGGGTGAAAATATGGAAGGCATGGTTAGTAAGTTTGCAGGCAACACCAAAATTAGTGGCGCAGTAGACAGTGAAGACAGTTTTCTAAGATTACAAAGGGGTTTTGTTCAAATGGGTCAATGGGCTGAAAAATGGCAGATGGAATTCAATCTGGATAAATGCAAGGTATTGCATTTTGGTACAACAAACCGGGGTAGGACTTATACAATTAATGGTAGAGCCTTGGGTAGTGTTGTAGAACAGAGGGACCTACAGATGCAGGTACATAATTCTTTAAAGTTTGCATCACATATAGATAGGGTGGTTAAGAACGTGTTTGGCATGCTTGCCTTCATTGCTCAGTCCTTTGGGTATAGGAGTTGGGAAGCCATATTGAGGCTGTACAGGACATTGGTGAGGCCTCATCTGGAATACTGTGTTCAGTTCTGGTTGCCCAGTTGTAGGAAGGTGAAATAACTGCACAGAGGCAGGTATACCAACACCAAGCCACCCTTTAGCTACTTGGGCACAGTACACTGGCTGTGGCCAGCCAGCTCCAAGTTAGTCCCCTGAACAGAGGAGAGTCTGAGTCTCCTGTTTATATTTTTTTCTTCTTTCTGTTTACAGTAAGAAAAAACACCAGGTGTGCAAATAACTTTATTAAACATACCACCACCAGGAAAATCACCCATGTCAGCGAAGCATCATGTCAAGCAGAACCCCTATAGGGGCAATGCTTATGTGAAAGAAAAAGTGAGGGGAAGGGTAGGGATCAAATCAAAATAGAGTTTGTGGGGGAAACAAAGCTCTCCACACCCCGCAGTGTCCACCTCTCCTGAAAGGTATCGAGAGCGCCAGTGCACACTGCGTGCTCCTACTCCAGGGACGTCCGGACATGGACGTAACCACAGAAGAGGGACAGGCAGTCGGCCATAATGCCAATCCCCTGTGCATATTGGTCAGCCAGGGCATCCTGATTGGCTGAGGTCAACTACCCCAATCACGGACCTTGGGTTTCAATCACCACAGAAGGATCTTATTAAGCTGGAGAGGGTTCAGACGAGATTTACCAGATTGTTGCTGGGTAAGGAAGGTTTGAGTTGTAAAGAAAGGTTGAATAGGCTGGGACTTTTCACTGGAGCGTAGGAGGTTGAGAGGTGACTTTATAGAAGTTTATAAAATAATGAGGGGTATAGACAGAGTCAATGGTAGTTGTCTTTTCCCTAGGATTGGGGAATTTCAAGACTCGATGGCACATTTTTAAGGTGAAAGGAGAGAGATTTTAAAAAGAATGAAGGGCAAATCTTTCACGCAGAAGGTGTTTCACATGTGGAATGAACTTTCCTGAGGAAGTGGTGGATGTGGGCACAATTAGAACATTTAAAAGACATTTGGATAAGTACGTGGAGAGAAAAAGTTTGGAGGGATATGGGCCAGGAGCAGGCAGGTGGGACTAGTTTAGTTTAGGATTATGCTCGGCATGGACCGATTGGACTGAAGGGTCTGTTTCTGTGCTGTATGACTCCATGGCTCTAGGTGACCTATTGGAGCGTCGGGAGAGAAGGAAAAGATGGTGGGGTAGCACTGTTAAAAAGAGATGAAAAGAGGGCACTTGTGAGAGATGTTTTAAGCTTGGATGATGAGGAGTCCATTTGGGTGGATGTGAATAACAGTAAGAGAAAGAAGGCGCTGGTAGGAGTAGCGTATGGGCCCGCTAACAGTAGCTACACTGTAAGAAAGTGTATAAATCAACAAATAATAGGAGCATGTAAAAATAATAGTGGGTTTTTAGAAAGGAGTTTAGACAGATATTTTGCATCAGGACCTAAGTACCATCACCATCACAAGTAGTATTAAGCAAACTAATGGGGCTAATGGCAGATAAGTCTCCTGGGCCTGATGACTTGCATCTTAGGATCTAAAAGAGTTAGCTACAGAGATAATCAATGAGTTCATTGTAATTTGGTAGAAATCCTTGGATACTGGAGAAATACGGGAGAATTAGAATACTACCAATGTGTCAAGCTTATTCAAAAAGGGAGGGAGGCCAAAAGGCAGATAACCACAGGCTGATTAGCCTAACATCTGTTGTTGGGCAAATTTTTGGAATCAATTTATTGAGGAAGTAAAAGCAGCACTTTTGGGAACTCATAACCTAATCACGCAGAGTAAGCATTGCCTCATGAAAGGGAAATTGTGTCTGACTAATTTATTTGAATTTTTTGAGGAAGTCTCAACCAGAGTGAATAGAGGAGAACCAGTAGATATGTTATATTTGGACTCCCAGGAGGCATTTGATAAGGTACCTTCCAAAAGGTTAAGTCATAAGTGGAGAAACCATGGTGTTGGATGTAACACATTGGCATGGATGGACTACTGGCTAATGAGCAGGAAACAGCAAGTGTGGATAAACGTGCCTTTTCAGTTTGGCAACCTGCATCCAGTGGAATTCCACAGGGATCAATGCTGGGACCACAACTGTTTACAATATATACTAATGACTTGGAGAAATGAAATGTATGCACGATAGCCAAATTTGCAGATGACACAAAAATAGGTGAAAAAGTAAGTTGCGAGATGGATACAAAGAGTTTGCAGAGCGATATTGCTTGGTTAAGAAAGTGGGAAAAAACGTAGCAAATGGAATATAATGTGGGAAATGTGAAGTTATTCCTTTTGGAAAAACTGCAGAAAGATATAACACAAAAGGACTTGGCGGTATTTGTGCATAAAACGCAAAGCTAGCACACAGGTACAGCAGGTAATCAGGAAGGCTAATGGCATGTTGGCCCTTATTTCAAGGGGATTGGAGAATAAAAGTAGGGAAATCTGACTGCAACTGTACAAGCTGCTGATGAGACTGCATCTGGAGTACTGTGAGCAGCTTTGGTTTCCTTATCTAAAGAAAGATATCGTTTCGTTGAAGGCAGTTTAGAGAAGGTTCACTAGGATGATCCCTGATATGGAGGGATTGTCTTATGAGCAAAGGCTAAACAGTTTGGGACTCTGCACACTGGAGTTTAGAAGAATGCAAGGTGATCTCATTGAAACATATCGGATTCTTAGGGGTCTTGATAGGGCAAATGCTGAGAGGAAGTTCCCCCTCATGGGTAAGTCTAGTAATAGAGGGCATAGTCTCACAATAAAGGGATGCCAGTTTAGCACTTAGATGAGGAGGAATTTCTTTTCTCAGAGTTTTGTGAGTCTTTGGAACTCCTTGCCATAGAGAGCTATGGTGGCAGACTCCTTGTGTATATTTAAGGTGGAGATAATTAGATTCTTGATCAGCAGGGGGATCAAGGGTTATGGGGAAATAGCAGGAAAGTGGATGTGATAAATGTTGGATTAGCCATGATAGTACTGAAGAGTGAAGCAGGCTTGAGGGGCTGAATAGCCTATTCCTGTTCCTAATTCTTATGGTCTTATCGTCTATGGTCTTATTTAAGTGTAATTAAAAACTTGTTGATTATTCCGAGTGATTTCTTGTTTTTAGTTCAGACTCCAGCGTATGCTCTATGTCATGGTACCAACTACTGGTGGCTCATGCTTTGGGTAGAGTGCTGCCAGCCATCCTCTTTTCTAGATATTTTTAATCAACCTGCATAATTGACACATCTCTGCCGCAGATAGGACTTGAACCCAGTACTTTTGGCTCCAAGATATGGACGGGTACTATTACACTACAACAGCTCTCATAATCCTTTTCTCTCATCTTTTAAAATAAAACTTTAATCAGGTTAGACAAGCCTTTGATGAGGCACTGTAATGAAAAGAAAATCAAACGGCCAAAAGCCTTGCAAAACTGGAATGGACACTTAGGGAAATTAAACCAAAATTTTGTTCTCAAGGGTGACAGAAAATAGGTGTGGGCTGTTTGGCCCCTTCAATGCACTCCATGCCCTGTGGTGCTCATCGGTCTCTAATTGCCTTTACCGTGCCAGTGAACACTGTATACTCCCCCCCAATGAACATCTGAAGCATGGACATAACCATGGTGAAGGAGATAGTCCTATTAGCAGTAGTGGAGGATAAGCCATTATCGAATCTTAAAGAGAAGAGACACGTGTCTTTCACGAGATATAGCCTGCTGCATGACAGCAATAGGTAAAAGTTATATTGACAATTACAGATTCTATCAAGAGCATGATAGGACTCTACTTTCTCTCCGCCAGGACTTTGGGCTAGGCGACTTGTCCCCAAAAGATTATGAGACATTGTCAGATTGGATGGAGGTTCATCTGCTTCAAAACATTAACTCTTACAGAATCATTACCATATACAACACTGATGTACAGACATTTGGAGCTAGATGCAGAAGATATAGGAATTCCACTTACTGCACCATTCTGCTTTACAATTCCTGTTGAGATCAGTACCCAAACAAGTGCTGTTTTGACATGGATTTTCTCCATAAGCGGTCCTAGAGTTAGAAATGGTGAGATATACCGTGACACGTTTCACCAAATTGCCATTCAAAGTATTTTGTGCCAGCAAAGTAATAATGTATGATCTGGAATCGTTACTTACTGTAGCCCAGAAATTAATGTAACCATTGATATTCAGAACTGGTAGAATGTAAAAATCAATGTGCCGGAGGTTTCGATTTGTTTGAGGATCTGCAGCGTAGGTCTGTAATACCTGGTACATACACAAAGTTAGATTATAAAAAGAGAAGATTGAGAATGTTTGAAACATTTTCCTCAGGAAACTTCATTCTGATTGCGAGTAGTGCTATCAACGACTGGAGACTCTATGTTCAAATAATCAGCAAGTGTTCCACTCCTCAGCACTGCTGACATTTCTCATCATGTAAAGCTATTAACTTATTGGATGTAATTCTATATGTTAATAATATTTTATTGTTATTAGTTGCTCTTGTATTTCTCATGATTAATCTAAGCAGACTACCTCAAGGTTTCAAAGTAATGCTTTTCTATAAGGAGCAGCCCATTTTTTCTATTTGAGCCGGCAATTTCTGTGACCCTAAAATTTCTATCAACAAAACCCTTTGTGAGATTGCAAGCTACGCAAGAAAGATTCACTCCATCAGTCATTGCACACGTTTACATCATTCTGAAACTAGGTTTATAATTTGTCATTCAGTCTGGATCTTCATTTCTATTCATTGAGACTTAGCCTCTCCAATATTGAGAATAATCGGAGGGTTGGAATTTGAACATTTCTATTCCGGGTCTATAGTAACGAGACACTCACCTCCCTCACAAACCACTGGCAGAAAGCAGGATCAATCCACTCCCTGGCATGAATTCCACAATCCATCCAGATAATCCTCTTGTGTTTGTCGGATTTTCCACTGATCTGCAAACAAAACAGACGGAAGATGAAGGGACCACTGGTTCTGACATCAGTTTGCGTGGGCTGATTGGGATCACAGCATCCCAAAGGAGGAAGCATGATGTGTAAGGAAGACTCTGGCACCAGTGAGATAGAATGACAGAAATGTGGTAGGTGAAAATTTCCAGTATTCCCTCAGAGACAAGCATCTGGGCTCGGGGATCCATTGTAGAGGACATGAATGGCATGGTTATAGGCTTTACATTTGCTGCTGTCTGGATGATAACTGTTGTCTTAATGATATCTTAAAATGGTTCCATGAGCATTTCTATTAAATGATTTAAGAGGATCAAAGAACTTGTGTTTCAAAAATGCTGGGCCATGAGATTACAGATTGTGGTTAAGTACAACACCGCATGGATGTCCAGTCTTGAGTTGTTAGCTCTGCTCTGAATCCATTCCATTTAGCACCGTGATAATAACACAGAACACAATGGACACTGTCCACAATGTGAAGGCAGGACATTGTTTCCAAAGGACTGTGCAATGGTCTCCTACTGATATTGTCATGAATGAATATGCCTGCAACAGGCTCTCATGAAGCAATCTTCTCTCCATCTTCCTAACGTCTAACTACCAAGACAAAACACCGTCATTCAAGAAAAGCAGAAAAGTCATCATACAGGTGTATCAAGCAATTAGAGAAGGGAAAAGAGAAGGGGGATCAGTCATTTAGAACTAGGACACGGATGCCCCTTTATTGAGTGTATTTACGGTTGAGATAGACAGACTGTTGGTCTTTCAGGGCATGAAGTGACCTGGGCATGGGCAGGAAAATGGATTTGAAGCCGAAAATTGACGATGACCATAGTGAATTACAATGCAGACTCGAGGGACCAAATGGTCTGCTCAAATCCTAATTCTATATTTTTATGTTTTCTTTTTAATTCATTCATGGGATGTGGGTGATTTTGGTCATCTTTATCTTGCCCCGGAGGAGATTGTGGTGAGCTGCCTTCTTGAAATTCTGCAGTCAGTTTGCCATTGGTAGACCCAAAATGTTGTTAGCGACAGAAGTCCAGGATTTTGATCCAGCAACACTGAAGGAACAGTATATTTCCAAGTCAGGATGGTGAGTGGTTTGGAGGAGAACTTGTAGATGTTGGTGTTCCCATGTATCTGTACCCCTTGGACTTCTAGATGTTGGCGATCATGGGTTTGGAAGGTGCTGTCTCAGGAGCCTTAGTCAATTTCTGCAGCACATCTTGTGGGTGGTACACACTGCAGCTACTAAGCATTGCTGGTGAAGGGAGTGGACGCTCGTAGATCTGGGGCCAATCAAGTGTCCTGGATGCTGTCAAGCTTCTTGAGTGTCATTGGAGCTGCACTCTTCCAGGCCAGTGGACTGTATTCCATCATGCTCCTGACTTGTGCCTTGTAGATGGTGGACAGGCTTTGGGGAGTAAAACAGCAAGATACTCACTGCAGGATTCCTAGCCTTGGATCTGGCCTTGTAGCCACTGATTTTATGTGGTGTGTCCAGGTGAGTTTCTGGTCAATGATAACACCCAGGATATCGATAGTAGGGATTCAATGATAGTAACGCAATTGAATGTGAAGGGGCAATGGTTAGATTCTCTCTTGTTGGAGATAGTCATTGCCTGGTACTTGTGTGACGTGATTTTTGCTTCCCACTTGTCAACCCAAGTCTAATGTTGCCAAGGTCTTTCTGCATTTAGACATGGACTGCTCCAGTCCCTGAGAAGTCAAAAATGGTGCTGAACATTGTACAAACATCATCAAACATCCCCTCTTCTGACCTTATGATGGAGGGAAGCCCATTGATAAAGGAGCTGAAGATGGTTGGGGCAAGCACACTGTCCCAAAGCTATCTTGCTGGTAGATAATAGAGGTAGAATTCTAACCTTTCAGTGACAGGATAAAGAAATGAAAGTTTATTTTCTCCACTGATGTGATGGGGAGACATGGTGCCACTAGTAGAAACTTACTCTTCTGACCTCTCAAGATTTTAGCTAAAGTCCAGGCATGAAAGTGCAGAACATATTTTCAACTTCTTTGCAGGATATTCATCACAAATTGTGCAGAAATCCTAGTCTTTCAGTTCTAATCATTAACTGAGACCAGACAGACATGAAAAATGTGTTCTCTCATGTAATTCCAAATCTTAATCTCAGCTTCTCTACATTGCTGTCTGGTACTCAAGTAATTGGGAAGCTGATTGAGATGGTACAAGGATAGGAAGTATGGGAAGTGCTGTAGCCACCAGAATGCAACAGGGTTGTTGAGCTGCTGTTTGGTGAAGTCCATTCCCAGGACAATTATTGGCAAGGGAGGTTATGACAGGACCAGTAATGAGATAAGATAGGCAGCAGAACATTTAAGTACACTCTCTGAATACATTCAGATAATACATTGGCCGCTTCTGGTAAGTTACCCCCAGTAGATGCTGTGTCACCAACTCCTTATAGCTTTCCTTCATTTGTTCCATCCACTGGTATATCTGAGTGTTTGAGAAACAGTGAAGGAGGGTTTTGAAGTTCTAAATGGAAAAAGATTCAATTCTTTCATCTTAGATAAGACTTACCTCTTCCACTGTTGTAGCTGTGTGCTCCAGCATTGAAAGGCTGCTTATCCTCACTCTGTATCTGACTATCCAGGAGATCTTGAATATTTTGTGTCAGAACGCTGATGAATAAGAGCAAAGTACATTTTTGTATAGGATTGCAGAGGATACATGGTACAAAAACAGGCCATTTGACCAGACCAGTCCATGCCAGTGATTATGACTTATTTGAAAGTCCTTTGTCTCTTGTGACACTTTTCCCTCACATGCTTGCCAAGTTTCACCTTAAATGCATCTGTACCATTCACTTCAGCCGCTCTCTAGAGCAGACAGTTCCACTTTCTCACTACTTCTTAGGTAGCGAAGCTTCTTCTGAATCCCTTATTAGATTCTTTGGTGACTATCTTATATTGATGGCCTCTAGTTACGCTCTCACACACACAAGGCACGTAGTTTCTATCTCCACTCAAACAAAACCTTTCATAGTTTTAAAGACCCCAATTGGGCGTCAGCCTTTTCTCAATAGGAAAGAGACCCAGTCTATCAATATTTCTGGATATCTAAACTCACACATAGCTAGTATTATTCCTGTAAATCTCCTCTGAATCTTCTCTAGTGTCTCAATGTCTTTTATTCGAAACAGAATCACAACCAATACTCCACGACAAAAGTACAGCGGTTGCTAGAGATCTGAAAGAAAAACAGAGAGCGCAAGAGAAACCCTGAGGTCTGGCAGCATCTGTGGACGGATTATACAGATGCCTCACATCCCCAGGGACCTGGGTTCGCTTCAAGCCTTGGGCACCTGTCTGTGTGGAGTTAGCACATTCTCGCCGTATCTGTGTGGGTTTCTTCTGGGTGCTCCGGTTTCCTCCCACAGTCCAAAAATGTACAGGTTAGGTGGATTGGCCATGATGAGTTGCCCATAGTCCCCAGTGATGTGTAGGCTAGATGGGTTAGCCATGGGAAATGCAGGGTTACAGGGGTGGGAGGATAGGTCTGAGCAGGATGTTCTTGGGAGATGTCAGTGTGGTCTAAATGGGCCAAATGGCCTGCTTCCTTTCTGTAGGGATTCTATGTGCCAGACTTGCTGAGTTTGTCCAAACAGTATTCTATGTTTCGTATTGCAAAGTTCAGTACAGGTGTAGCAAAACATCCCTACTTTTCAATTTTATCCATCAGAAATAAAGTCCAGAGCTTGTTTGTTAATTTCACAGTCTTGCTAGCCTGTGGTGCACATTTTAATGACTGATGTATTTGTTCTCAGGGATACCTGTGCTCCACCAGCAATAAATGTTGATCTAGGCAGTGACACACACATATACCATGAAAGAAGAGTAAAGGGTAAGAAGTGTTATCTATACTTCCTCCCAAAATGTACTTCCTCACATATATCTGAGTTGAATTTCATTTGCCAATTATTTGCCCATGTGTAAGTTTATTTATGTCCTTCTTTAATTTGCTGCAATCCTTCTAAATATGGAGTCCTAGGGAATAAGAGGAGTAGGGTATTTAGCCCCTCAAGTCTGCTCTGCCATTCAAGTAACTGATCCTTTAAATCATTGCCACTTTCCTGCACTATCTCCATATCCCCGGATATCTTGAAAGCTAGAAATCTATTGATCTCTGTCATGAATTGACCATATCCCACTCAATTTGGAAAATTGGGAATAACCAAACATTGGGCAGCATGAGGATGATGCAGCAGCACCCTTCTCACGGTCTGATACTGGCTGTAAGAACAACACAGCAGTAAGATATATTAAAAAAATTACAATCACTTGATCATTCAGAGTTGCACACACTTGCATTGAATGGCCCTTTTCTTCAGTTCACTTCTGACTGTGCTGAATGCTGAGACTGGAACCTGAGCATAAACCTCACCCTGAGGGTGAGTTCCCTCCGGGATCTGCAGCCTCCACAGATCAAACTGTGCAAAGTATCACAACATGGATCCTTGGGAATTGTGGAAACAATGATAATATGATCATTTCGTATCACCCTTATCTGCAACATTTAACAACCCATTTCTACACAGAGCCATAAACTCTACACAGGACTCAAAGACTTTGGCTTATTTGAAATCCTGCCCAAGAACGTTGATTTATAAAACATATTTCAAAGTGCAAGAAAGCTCCACGTATACAAATAAAAATAGAATTTTGTCCTTGTTTATAATGATGCGGGGACAATATGCTAATAAGGGAAAAAGGTAGGCCACTCTGACATTCAATAGGATCACTGCTGATCTGATTTTAACCTTACATCGACATTCCCGCATGTCCCCAATAATCTTTCGTCCCCCTGGTAATCAAGAATCTATCTACCTCTGCCATTAAAAATTGTTAAAGATTATGCGTCCACTGTCTCTTGAGGAAGGGAATTTCTAAGACTCACAATACCCTGAAAGAAAAAAATGTTTCCTCATTTCTATTTCAAATGGGCGCCCCTTTATTTTTAACCTGTGATTCCTAGATATAGATTTTCCCACAAGAGGAAACATCCTTTTGATATTGACCTGGTTATGACCCCTCAGGATCTTATATGTTTCAATTAAGCCATCTCTGACTCCTGTAAGCTCCACAGAGCATACAGCTCGAGCCTATCTAGCCTTTCCTCAAAAGGCATTCCACTCATTCCAGGTATTAGTCGAGTAAACCCTCACTGAACTGCTTCCAATGTATTAACTTCCTTCTGTACGTAAAGTGACTAGTGCTGTACACAATACTCCAGCTGCAGTCTCACCAATGCCTCAACGCATAACCTCTCTGCTCTTGCGTTCAATTCCCCTGCAACAAAACATAATATAACTAGATTGGACTTTCAGAATTCTCTTCAGAAGTGTTGCTTATTGTTCTATCCTAATGTCATATCACTTGGTGTCAAGCACTAGTATCTGACAATGCTCCTATGATCCAACTTAATAACAGGCTCCTGCACACAATCCTATTTGGACATAGACAATGAGCTTGATAATTCCTGCGCAGATCATTCAGAAGCCCCACCTTACTTACTCTTGTAAAAAAAGATGCAGCAAACATCAGAATTTCAATTTCTACGTGACAAATGCTGATTTGGTCACACAAAAACATTCCATAACCTATCCACTCTTTCTCCACCAGTTGATCATAAAATCCCCATAAGTGTGGGAACAGATCCTCCAGCCCAACAAGTCCACACCAATCCTCAGAGCATCCCACCCAGACCCATTTCCAGTAACCCACCTAATCTAGGCATCCACGAACACTATGGGTAATTTAGCATGGCCAATCTACCTAAACTGCACATCTTTGGACTGTGGGAGGAAACTGGAGCCCCTGGCAGAAACCTGCACAGAAACATGGAAAATGTACAAACTCCACACACACACAGTTGCCTAAGGGCAGAATTGAACTTAGGTCCCTGGTGCTGTGAGACAGCAGTGCTAACCACAGAGCCACTGTGCCATATCAGAAGCTCTACCTGCTGGGAACCCATAGGGATTTGTTGTAACAATCGGTCCCTGAAATGAGAGGAGAGGTTCCTTGTCACTATTCCAATTCTTGTTTGTAACACATTAATTAACAACAATCAAGCCACTCTCCCTTGTGGCAGTAATCAATACTGATGTGGACAGAAATTCTGCCTGTTCACTAACACAACACCCTTCAAAGTAAATGAGGAAGTTTTTTTTTCATTTATCTATTTTTTAACAGGCCTGCACAGTACACCTGCTGACTAGTCACCCAGTGACTGCAAGTTTAGTCTCCAAAGGTTAGTCGCCCCATTCAAATTATTGTTGTATCTTTCCGTTAGAGGATGTGTCAACTTCAAGCTGTCTGATTCCCATCAGGACTTTAAGGGATGTAGCTACAGAGTTAGTGGATGCACAGGTAGTAATTGTTCAAGGGTTCTTTGATTCTGGAAAAGGCCCAGAGGACTGGAAAATTGTCAATTAACTCTTTTATTTACAAAGGGAAGGAGAGAAAAAATACAACTTTAGGCCACAAGCAAAAAACAGAAATTACAGGAAAAGCTCAGCAAGTCTGGCAGAACTCTGGACAGAAATCAGAGTTAACGTTTTGAGTCCAGTGACCTTCTCTCAGAACTGATGATACCTAGGAAAAGGTTGTTTATTTTGCAGATAACGGGGTGGACGGAGGGGGTAAGGAGTAAGGGATAGCTGGAGATAGAGCCCAAAGAGAAAGAAGGACAGCTGGACTGACAAAGGAGTGGATAACAATCAGGCTAGGAGGATGAATAGCTATTAGTGGGCACGGTTAGTGGCTAACAATATGTTGTGTGTAATAGCAGACTGTGATAACAAAGCCTGGTTTGAGGGTGTTGGGTTAAGGACATGGCAGAAGCTCAAACCCTAAAGTTGTTGAATTTGATAGTGAGTCCAGAAGGCTGTAGAGTTCCCAAGTGGAAAATGAGGTGTTGCTCTTCCATCTTACACTGAGCTTCACCGGAGCGCTGGAGCACTGCAGCAAGCCTGAGACAGAGATGTTGGCCAGGCAACAAGGTGATGTCTTGAAGCAGCAGGCAACTGGAAGCTCAGGGTCTTTTTTGCAGATTTAACTATAGGCCATTTAGCTTAACTTCTGTGATTGAAAAAAATGCTAGGGTCTATTATAAAGAATGTAATAGCAGAGAATTTAAAAGGATATGCTATAATCTAGCAGACTCAGCATGGGTTCGTGAAGGGGAAATCATGCCTGACATTTACTGGAATTCTTTGAGGAGGTAACCAGGAGGATAGATAAAGGGGAAGCACCAGATGCAATATATTTCGGATTTTTAGAAGGCGTTTAATAAGCTACCACACATTAAGCTACTTAATTAGACCTCATGATATTACAGATAGTTTATTAGCCTAGATGATGGAATGGCTAACTAATAGAAGACAAATAGTTGGAATAGGGGGATAAGGAGAGCATTTTTAGAATGGAAACACGTAACTAATGGTGTGCCACAAGGTTCAGTGCTGGGGCCATAAGTATTTACAATATATATTAATGTCATAGTTGAGGAAAGTGAATGAACAATCGCCTAGTTAGTGGATGGCATTAAAATAGCTGGGAAGGCAAATAGTGAAGATGAGATAAACAGTCTGCAAAGAATGTAGATGAGTTACTTGAAGGGGTAGAAACTTGAAAGATACAGCATAATGTGAGAAGATATGTGGTTATTCAGTTTGAAGGGAAGAATAGCGGAGCTGAGTATTATTTAATTGTGGAAAGACTGCAGAAAGCTACAGCCCAGAGGGATTTGGGAGTCATAAAAAGCTGGAATCCAAGCTCTGTTGGTAATAAGGAAGGCAAATGGAATGTTGCCCTTTATTTCAAAAGGAATGGAGTATAAAAGTAGCAAAATCTTGTTAAAATTATACAAGGCACTAGTCAGGCTACACCTGGAATGCTGTGAACAGTTGATGTCCCCTTATCGAACGAAAGATCTGCTGGCATGGGAGACAGTCCAGGGGAAGGTTCATGAGGCTGATCCTGAGCATGGAAGTACTGTCTTATGAGGAAAGGTTGAGTAGGACTCGAGGTGCAAGCTGTCTCCCATAATACAGAATTTGGGCAGGCTCTGAAATCGGCGGTTTGCTTGCAAATTTTGCAGAAATAATTAATGGCTAATTGATCAAAGGTTCAGAGTTTACACACACTCCCCACCAAAATGAGCCCAAATGGGAAACAGTCCCAGGAGTCACAGGATCTCCTATGATCTAGTATAGTGTGAAAAGATAACCGATGGTGACTGTCGCTCTGAACATAACCTCCCTTCCTTTGGGAGGTCTTTTGCTTCTGCATTGTGCCTCCCTAAAGTGATAGAGCTGAGCAATCAGGAACTGAGTGACTGAAACATCTTTCAGCACAGGTTGGCAGCCTCTGGCTGCTTTTGATTCAATGCTCAGCTGTTAACTTCATCGCCCACAAACAGATCAGTTTTGCGCAGGAAGAACTATGATGCAATTGGAGGAATCACTGGCAATGTCTGGGTGTTAATGTTTGTTCATTAGCACACAGTGGGGCAGACCTGAAACTTGATAAATGGGGTTATATTTGCCAGTGAATTATTGAAGCACGCACCAGTATCCTAGTAGTCATCTGATTAACTGAATCATACAAGGTTGTCTACGTGTAAATAAAAATATTGGTGTTCTTCAACTAAATTATCAGAATTATCGGATTAATTACCAGAAAATTACCAAAAATACTTCCCAATCAATGACATCTTATTTGAAGTTGTTAGAACCCTCACCGATTTTTCGTTATATTTATTTTATTCTTTAAACAAATTTGATTTGGAGCTATGAACTGGGAACTGTGAGCTAAATATGACTTTTGGTCTGCAGCTAACAGCTAATGTTAAATTGAAAACAGAGCAAACAAGTTTTCGTTTATTCAAGAGGCCAGACATGGAAGCTAATTGAAAGTTGGTTCCTCATCAAAATGTTCTACAGACACTTTGTCATCAAGGAAGAGCATTATGCTTAAACAGATGACAGAAGTTGACAATTAACAAGGTCAATACCTGGGAATTGATTCCAGCAAGTCTCGAAAAGACCTTTTACTCCAGATGGCAGATGCTGAATAGTAACTGGGGCTTCATGAAGAAGATGGTCAGACTGTCAGGGAGTAGACAGGGTTTGAATTGGATTTTGCACTGTGTTTTCTGCGAAAAGGAGTCTGGCTGTTGATGCTACAGCATGAAAATTTGAAAGCTCCCTGTCTATCCACCATACCAGCTCTTGGAAGCTCAGAGATTAGAAGACAAAGTTAAAGTATTGCTGTCTTTATCTGAGTGAGCCAGTAATGTGACCGTAATCGACGCCTTCAGAAAATCAACCAAGAAACCATCATTTATGTCTGTGGAACAACACATTGTGAAAACCACTTAATCAGCCAGTTTTGTTAATATCTTTTATTTATCTGCTAATTACATTTGCTTGTCTGATTGCTTTTTGCATGAATGGAGCTGAAAACAAAGGTTTGGGATCGAAAGCATAGACCAATTAAACTACCTTGTTGTTAAATGTTGCTCTGCTGACGTTACTATACTGTTAATAAATCGCTAAGATATTTATTTAAGATACAAATTGGTGTCTAGATTTGATTATTGCAATGTCAGGGATTATTTATTCAAAAAGTCTGGTTAGGAGCCATTGAGGTCAATTTTGAGGATCTTTGACAGTTGTAATTTTGCTGTGTTGTGACTACAAAGGCAGGAAGGCTGATTTGACTCTGCTGTCTGTCTGACGGTGACATTGAGTTTTTCATCAGCTTCAGTACCATCCTGCCCATTGGTTTAGGCCCAACATTCTATTTTCTTGTGGCTGTCCTCCCTGCCAGCCTAAAGGAGGCAAAGTGGCACCACAAATCAAGCTTGAAGAGACAGGAAGGTTTACTCAGGTAAGGCAGCAGCTTACTTTGGATTACAAACAGTAAGGTGAGTGATTTGAACTCTGAGATAACAAGCATGGGGCTGGATGAACACAGCAGGTCAAGCAGCATCATAGGAGCAGGAAAACTTGACGTTTCGGGCCTAAACCCTTCATCAGAAATGGGGGAGGGGAAGAGGGTTCTGAAATAAATAGGGAGAGAGGGGGAGGCGGATAGAGGATGGATAGAGGAGAGGATAGGTGGAGAGGAGGCAGACAAGTCGAAGAGGCGGGGATGGAGCCAGTAAAGGTGAGTGTAGGTAGGGGGGTAGGGAGGAGATAGGTCAGTCCAGGGAGGACGGACAAGTCAAGGGGGCGGGATGATGTTAGTAGATAGGAGATGGGGGTGTGGCTTGAGGTGAGAGGAAAAACAGGTTAGGGAGGTGGAGATGAGCTGGGCTGGTTTTGGGATGCGGTTGGGGGAGGGGAGATTTTGAAACTTGTGAAATCCACATTGATGCCATTGGGCTGCAGGGTTCCCAGGCTGAATATGATTTGCTGTTCCTGCAGCCTTCGGGTGGCATCACTGTGGCATTGTAGGAGGCCAAGGATGGACATGTCATCTGAGGAATGGGAGGGGGAGTTGAAATGGTTCGCGACTGGGAGGTGCAGTTGTTTGTTGCGAACTGAGCGCAGGTGTTCTGCAAAGCGGTCCCCAAGCCTCCGCTTGGTTTCCCCGATGTAGAGGAAGCCACAACGGGTACAGCGGATGCAGTATACCACATTGGCAGATGTGCAGGTGAACCTCTGCCTGATGTGGAATGTCTTCTTGGGGCCTGGGATTGGGGTGAGGGAGGAGGTGTGGGGGCAGGTGTAGCACTTCCTGCGGTTACAAGGAAAAGTGCCGGGTGTGGTGGGGCTGGAGGGGAGTGTGGCGCGGACAAGGGAGTCGCGGAGGGAGTGGTCCCTCCGGAAGGCAGATAAGGGTGGGGAGGGAAAGATGTCTTTGGTGGTGGGGTCTGACTGTAGATGGCGGAAGTGTCGGAGGATGATGCGTTGGATCCGGAGGTTGGTGGGGTGGTATGTGAGGACGAGGGGGATTCTTTTTTGATTATTGTTGCGGGGACGGGGCGTGAGGGATGTGTTCCGGGAAATGCGGGAGACACGGTCGAGGGCGTTCTCGACCACTGTAGGGGGGAAGTTGCGGTCCTTGAAGAATGAGGACATTTGAGATGTGCGGGATTGGAAAGTCTCATCCTGGGAACAGATGCGGCGGAGGCGAAGGAATTGGGAATAGGGGATGGCATTTTTGCAGGAGGGTGGGTGGGAGGAGGTGTATTCCAGGTAGCTGTGGGAGTCAG
>JAHRHZ010000144.1:9844253-9905524 GCA_024137785.1 Ginglymostoma cirratum | reverse complement strand
CCCCTCCCCCATTTCTGATGAAGGGTTTAGGCCCGAAACGTCAAGTTTTCCTGCTCCTATGATGCTGCTTGACCTGCTGTGTTCATCCAGCCCCATGCGTGTTATCTCGGATTTTCCAGCATCTGCAGTACCTTTTATCTCTGATTTGAACTCTGCTTCATTTTTATGTCATTTTGTGTTTCTATCTGTAGTCCACTTAAATTTATTTACTATTCATTCGCAGGATGATTCCAGCTTTGGGTGACTATCTGCGTGTGGAGTTTGCACTTTGTCCCCGTGTCTGTGTGGATTTCTGCCAGACGCTTTGGTTTCTTCTCACAATCCAAAGATGTGCAGGTTAGGTGGATTGGCCATGGAAAATGCAGGGCTACAGGGATGTGGTGGATCAGGGTGGGATGCTTTTTGGAGAGTCCGTGTAGACAGATGGGCCAATTGACCACTAGTTGCACTGTAGGGATCCTATGTGAACATTTGTTGCCCATTTCTAACTGCCCTTGAACTGACTGGCTGTAGACCAGACCATGTAAAGATGGCAGATTTCCTTCACGAAGGAGCATTGGTGAACCAGATGTTTTCTTCCAAAAAGCAATTATTGACTTCATAGTCAGCAGACCTGAAGCTAGTTATATCTTAGATTTATTCACTAAATTTAAGTTTCACCAGCTGCCAGAACGGCAATTGAACCCATGCTCCCAGTGCATCAGTCTGGGAATCTGGTTAAAATCCAAAGTCGATCTGTCAGTGTAGGTATATAGAGGCTATTTTGTTGAACTTAAAATCTGAGCTATATATTTATACAGAAAGATTATTCAGTGTTGTTTTGCTTTCCTAATTGGAGGAGATGCCATAAATTGCAGTTGTATTAGAAGTGGTTCTGTGCGCAATGCAGCTTGCACGTTGCGCAATATGTCATGAGACAGGACAGAAAAGTTCACGTCTTTATTTTTAATAGTTTTCATTCCTTCCTATGGGATTATAGAATCCTTACAGTGCAGAAGCAGACCATTTGGCCCATTAAGCCAACACCAAACCTCTGAAGAGTATCCCACCCAGACCCAATACCCTAGCCAATTCCTGTAACCCTGCATTTCTCATAGCTAACCCACCTAGTCTGCACATCCCTGGACTCTATGGGGGTAATTTGGTATGGCCAATCCACCTAACCTCACATCTTTGGACAGTGGTAGGAAAAGGGAGTACCCAGAGGAAACCCACGCAGACATGGGGAAAATGTGCAAATTCCACACAGGCAGTTGCTCGAGGGTGGAATTAAAACAAGGTCCCTGGCACTGGCAGCCACCATGCCACTTAAACAAATGATACCGGAAATGTCCAGCGAATGTGAGGGGAGCAGTGGCTTTGTGTGCTACAGCACAACGCTGACGGATCACAATGCGCTGGCTAGGCCGTGATCTCTCCAACCTCACCACAACCAGCACTGAATCAGATGTGGAGGAAGGAAAGCTATTATCGTTAGCTGGGTGCTTAATCCGTTAGCATGAGAGCTCATTTTCATGGCAAAACAACAAACATTTGTGAATTTTTTTTCCCTCTGGCCAATTCACAAGTGTCTAAGGGCGCATCAGAAAGAAATGGAAGAGAGTTGTCAGCAGCACGTGAGGTACCCTAAAAGAAGTGATTCCTTCAGAGATAGTAGGAACTGCAGATGCTGGAGAATCTGAGATACCAAGGTGTAGAGCTGGACAAACACAGCAAGCCAAGCAGCATCAGAGGAGCAGGAAGGCTGACATGAAGGGTCTAGGCCCGAAATGTCAGCTTCCCTGATTCCTTCAGTCTGCTGTGCATGGTACCAAGTTGGCACTTTCCATGTGGTCCTGATATGCTTCTCCAATTTAAGTTCTAATTTTGCCGATCATGATACACAAAAATTTAGGCCAGTGCTTCTGTTTAATGGCACGGCTGAAAGTCGACTCCTCCAGCAGTGCTGCATTCATTCCTCACTGATAATACACAAGAAAAATATATTTGACTTACTCACTGTATTGTGCCTGGAAATAGCCAGATGTCAAAGGGAATATCCCCAGGACAGAGATCACCACTGCATAGTATTCATAAATAGATTCCCCTTGGACTTTCACAAACTCTCACTAAACAACTTGGGAGCTGAGAACTGTATGTCCACATTCTTCACCCGCAAACTATCAAATTGCAGCTTCTTCACATTGTAAATAAAGATGATGAAAGGCTGAATTAACTTCAGCTACGTGGAAGAGGTAGGAAAGCTATCCTCGAAAGCAGTGAAGATTAAATGAACCAAAGGACACAGGTCTAAGGTCATCAGCAAAGGTAATTGAGGGGAGAAGAGGGGAATTTTTTTTTTTAAGTCTGAAAGGGAATCAGAAGTAGATTCAATCATAACTTTCAAAAGCAGCCTGGATGTAAATACTTCCAATTGACCTGGTCAGATATGTTATGACTCTCCTCTGGAGCATGGGGGCTTTGAACCCAGACCTCCTGGCTTGAGGATGGCCACTATCATTGCACCTCAAGAGCTTTAACAGGTTGGTTGCATACTGAAAAGAAAAAGCTTTGCAGGGCCATTAGGAAAATCAGGCAAGTAGAGTTAATTCGATAGCTCTTCTAAAGTGCCGGCAGGAAATTGATGCGTCGAATGACCTCTTGCAGGACTGCCTCCAATTCTATAAATTGCTTTAATTGAATGTTTAGAGATGCGGGGTGACTTGGAGGGAGGCAGCGTGGGCTGGTGGGGGCAACACCAGGAAACTGTCTGGAGTTCACACTCAATGGTGATTCTTAATTGCAACTCTAATCGGGACGACAGGACGGTACCCATGAATTTCCACTCATGGATGTTGTCCAGTGAGGTTCCTGTCACAGTTGTCTCGCTTGAAACGTGTCACCTTTATATCTCTGTAAATGAAGGACGCAATGAGGGTTTCGATTTGGCAGCCTCCATGTCCTTTGGTGCTGTTAGCTATATCTATATACTGTCAGCAATAGTTCACTGGGTAGTATTCCTACCTCTTAAAGTTGTGGGTTCAAGTCCCACCCCAGAGATATTAGAATGCATTTTAAGCTGTCAGATGTGGCATCCTAAAACCCCCCAGTTTCCTAGCTGAGGTGAACATAAAACATCTGACGGCACTATCTTGAAAAAGAGGAATTTTCCTAGTGTCTGGGCCAATATTTGAGATCAGGAGAAATTTCTTCATCCAGAGAATGGTGAGTCTGTGAAATTCTCCGCCACTGAAAGGGGTTGAGGCTAACGCATTGAATATTTCCAAGAAGGATTTAGATATCATTCTTAGGGCTTTAGGGGTCAAAGGGTATGGAGCAAAATCGTAATCAGAGCACCAAGTTAGATGATCAATTATAATCATATTGAATGGTGGAGTAGGCTCGAAGGACCAAATGATCTACTCCTGCTCTATTTTTTTTGTATGCTTCTATATTAAACATTATTCTATTCACAACACTGTCTCAACTGGGCTGTCTATCCCCTAAAAGGGCAAGAGCTGCAGACAATTACCATCTTGACTTCCAAACAAACTTCCATTCCTTCACTGTTTCTGGATCAACATCGTGCAAATCCCTCCCTGAAAGCACAGCAGGTGTCCCTGGACTGCAATGGTGCAAGGAGGCAGCTCACTGTTACCTTTTCCAGGGCAATTGGGAATGGGCAATAAATGCTGGCCTGGCCAGTGATGTCCGTATCCTGTGAATGATTTTGAAAAGTATGTAATTTTGAAAAATTTTGAGAGGTACTAGTTAGCCAGGAAGGACCTAAAGAGAGAGCTAAGAAGAGCCAGGAGGGGACATGAGAAGTCTTTGGCAGATAGGATCAAGGAAAACACTAAAGCTTTCTATAGGTATGTCAGGAATAAAAGAATGACTAGAGTAAGATTGGGGCCAGTCAAGGACAGCAGTGGGAAGTTGTGCGTGGAGTCCAAAGAGATAGGAGAGGCACTAAATGAATATTTTTCGTCAGTATTCACAAAGGAAAAAGACAATGTTGTCGAGGAGAATACTGAGATACAGGCTATTAGACTAGACGGATTGAGGTTCATAAGGAGGAGGTATTAGCAATTCTGGAAAGTGTGAAAATAGATAAGTCCCCTGGGCCGGATGAGATCTATCCTAGGATTCTCTGGCAAGCTAGGGAGGAGATTGCAGAGCCTTTGGCTTTGATCTTTAAGTCGTCATTGTCTACAGGAATAGTGCCAGAAGACTGGAGGATAGCAAATGTTGTCCCTTTGTTCAAGAAGGGGAGTAGAGACAACCCTGGTAATTATAGACCTGTGAGCCTTACTTCAGTTGTGGGTAAAGTGTTGGAAAGGATTATAAGAGATAGGATTTATAATCATCTAGAAAGGAATAATTTGATTAGGGATAGTCAACGCGGTTTTGTGAAGGGCAGGTTGTGCCCCACAAACCTTATTCAGTTCTTTGAGAAGGTGACTAAACAGGTGGATGAGGGTAAAGCGGTTGATGTGGTGTATATGGATTTCAGTAAAGCGTTTGATAAGGTTCCCCACGGTAGGCTATTGCAGAAAATTTGGAGGCATGGGATTGAGGGTGATTTAACGGTTTGGATCAGAAATTGGCTAGCTGGAAGAAGAGAGAAGGTGGTGGTTGATGGGAAATGTTCATCCTGGAGATCAGTTACTAGTGGTGTACCGCAAGGATCTGTTTTGGGGCCACTGCTGTTTGTCATTTTTATAAATGACCTGGATGAGGGCATAGGAGGATAGGTTAGTAAATTTGTGGATGACACTAAAGTCGGTGGAGTTGTAGATATTGTGGAAGGATGTTGCAGGTTACAGAGGGACATAGATAAGCTGCAGAGCTGGGCTGAGAGGTGGCAAATGGAGTTTAATGCGGAAAAGTGTGAGGTGATTCACTTTGGAAGGAGTAACAGGAATACAGAGTACTGGGCTAATGGTAAGATTCTTGGTAGTGTGGACGAGCAGAGAGATCTCGGTGTCCATGTGCATAGATCCCTGAAAGTTGCTACCCAGGTTGATAGGGGTGTTAAGAAGGCTTACGGTGTGCTAGGTTTTATTGATAGAGGGATTGAGTTTCAGAGCCATGAGGTCATGTTGCAGCTGTATAAAACTCTGGTGCGGCCGCACTTGGAGTATTAAATACCGTTCTGGTCGCCGTTTATAGGAAAGATGTGGAAGCATTGGAAAGGGTGCAGAGGAGATTTACCAGGTATGGAGGGAAGGTCTTATGAGGAAAGGCTGAGGGACTTGAGGCTGTTTTCGTTAGACAGAAGAAGGTTAAGAGGTGACTGAATAGAGACGTACAAGATGATCAGAGGATTAGATAGGGTGGACAGTGAGAGCCTTTTTCCTCGGATGGTGACGGCTAGCACGAGAGGACATAGTTTTAAATTGAGGGGTGATAGATATAGGACAGATGTCAGAGGTAGATTCTTTACTCGGAGAGTAGTATGGGCATGGAATGCCTTGCCTGCAGCAGTAGTAGACTCGCCAACTTTAAGGGCATTTAAATGGTCATTGGATAAACATATGGATGATAATGGAATAGTGTAGGTTAGATGGGCTTCAGGTTGGTTTTACAGGTCGGTGCAACGTCGAGGGCCGAAGGGCCTGTACTGTGCTGTAATGTTCTATGTTCTATGTTCTATGACTACTGCAGAATACTTTTATTTTTCCCTTTTGTGCAAATAAATTTGGACAAGTTAGAATTTGAAGACTAATATAATCTATACCTACACATGCACAGAGGGGAAAATGGGCAATGCATGAATGGTATTGAGATATTTAATGGTGTATCGACTAAGTATGACAAATGTCAAAAAATATGGCCAACCATCTTCAATCAGATAAGCTAACAGGTAATTGAACAGCAGATCCAAAACAATAGAATCTATGATTAAATGCTATGGTGTTGTAGTCAAAATACATCTTGACTAATCTATCCAGTTCTGATCACCAAGACCAAATGAGCACTGGAATTTCTGTAGAGGGGAACATAGAGATTGATCTATAGGAGTTGTGTTTGAGACAAAGTGGGCTTGTCATAGAGTTATGGAGACATACAGCCCGGAAACAGACCCTTCAGTCCAACTTGTCTATGCTGACCAGATATCTTAAATTAATCTAGTCCCATTTGACAGCATTTGGCTCATATCTCTCTAACACTTCGTTTTCATGCACCAATCCAGATGCCTTTAAAATGTTGTAATTGTACCTGCTTCCACAATCGCCTCCTACAGTTCATTCTATACACACACCACCTTCTGCATGAAATGTTGCCCTTTAGGTCCCTTTTAAATCTTTCTCCTCTCACCTTAAACTGATGCCCTCTGGTTTGCCCTCTGGGAAAAAGACCTTGACTATTCATCCTATCCATGCTCCTTACGATTTTATAAACTTCTATAAGGTCACCCCTCAGCCTCTGATGCTCTAGGGAAAATAGCTCCAGCCTATTCAGTCTCTCCCTGTAACTTAAAACCTCCAATCCCAGCAGCATCCTTGTAAATCTTTTCTGAATGCTTTCAAGTTTAACAACATCTTTCCTTTAGCAGGGAGACCAGAATTGGACACAGTAATCCAAAAGTTGCCTAACCAATGTCCTGTACAGTCGCGACATGTGTTTTCAGTGTGGAAATTGTTGATGGAGTGGAATGTGTAGAAAAGGAGACCACAGGAAAAGTCACTCTAAATCTCGATTTAAGGAGCAGCTAGAGTCACTGCATGCCTTACCAAAGAGTGAACATTTCTAGGAGAGCATATTCCAGGAGATGGTTACCCCATAGCTACAAAGAGTTCAGGATAGTGACCCTATGTGCGTAGAGCACATTTTAGATTGTTGAAGGAGGTAAATAAGGGTGGAAATGACAAAGGCTGTGACCAAAATCTTCCAATCAAGTGATGCTAGAGATTTGATGAATTAAAAGTGTTGCTTCCTCATTGAAAATTGAGGTAGATGGATAAATTTGACAATGTGGTGTGAAAACATAAAGAGACATCAACTTGGGACAAAAGTAATCAACTCTTGGCAAAACAACCAAAATTACCACGGATTGCTCAAAGGAAAATTATGATTCTATTCATTCCCAGGATGTAAGTGACATTAGCTAAGCTAGTATTTGTTGCCCAGAGGGCAGTTAAGATTCAACGACATTACTGTGGGTCACTTACAGGCCAGACTAGGCAAGGATGGTAGTTTCCTTCCCTTTAGGACATGGTGAACTGACCGACGCAAAGTGCCAATTTGACTAAAGGTCATCTCTCTCCGTAGATTGTGTCTGAGCAGCTGTATTTTTAATATTTTTTGTTTTGATTTTTAATTTGACCATCAAGATTGAGCTCTTTAGTGAATTGGAGTTCACATCAGAGAGATCTTGCAACGAAACATTATGGGTGGAGCTCAGGAGCAGGAAGGGTGAAATCGCAATGTTGGGAGTTTTCTACAGATCTCCCAACAGCCCATGGGAGACAAAGGAGCAGATATGTCGTCAGATACTGGTAAGGTGTGAAAAAAGCAAGGTAGTTGTGATGAGTGACTTCAACCTTCCTCTTATCAACTGGGACTGTCTTACAGCCAACGACTCAGATGGAGGGCATTTTGTTAGATGTGTCCAAGAGGGCTTTTTGAGAATGTATGTTGACAGTCCAATTAGAAAGAAGGCAGTATTAGACTTGGTGTCAGGGAATGAGCCAGGACATGTAATGTATGTTTCAGTAGAAGAACATTATGGGCTTAGTGACCATAACTCCACAGATTTTGAGTAGTCATGGACAAGGATAAGAGTGGCCCTTGGGTGAGGATGCTTACTTGGGCAAGGGCCAATTACACCCAAATTAGACAGGAACTGGGCAAAGTGGATTGGGAGCAGTTATTTGAAGGCACTATTTAGGAAGCTCAGGATCCCCCTTTTGTTTTAGCCATTTTCTCAAATTGCCCTACTACCTTTAGTAATTTGCATGCACATTCCCTCTGCACTTACACCCACTTTGAATTGTACCATTTAGTTTATAATACCCCTCCTCACTCTTCCTACCAAAGTGCATCACCTCATATTTCAACATATCTTAAATTTCAGCTGCCATTCATTCACCAGCCTTGCTCAGTTCTCTTGAAATCTTTCGCTATCATCCTCACAGTGGACAACTCTTCCAAGTTTGAGACACATGCAAGTTTCAAAATTGTGACCTGCACGCACCCTTATAATGGAAAAGACAAATCTGCATCGTCACCCTAAAGTAATTTTGACATTAGGACAACGGAACTACAGTTGGCACAAATAAAATTTGGAACCAATCTCAGGAAGATCTTTAGAGTTGACCACTAGTTAGAATTGACTTGCCGGTATAAAGTAGTGGAAACATTTTTTTAATTATTCATTCATGGGATTTGGGTGTCGCTAGCTGACCAGCATTTATTGCCCATCTCTAGTTGCTCTTGAGAAGGTGGTGGTGAGCTGCATTCTTGAACTACTGCCATCCACTTGCTGTGGATTGACCCACAATGCTAAGAGGGAGGTAATTCCAGGACACTGACCCAGCAACAGTGAAGGAATGACAATACATTTCCAAGTCAGGATGGTGACTGTCTTGGAGGGGATCTTGAAGGTGGTGGTGTTCCCATGTATCTGCTGTCCTTGTTCTTCTAGATGGAAGTGATTGTGGGTTTGGAAGGTGCTGTCTGAGAACCTTTGACGAATTTCTGCAGTACATCTTGTAGATAGTGCACACTGCTGCCACTGAGCATTGGTGCTGCAGCAAGTGGATGCTGTAGATGTGATGCCACCCTAGTGAGCTGCTTTGTCCTGGATGATGTCAAGCTTCTTGAGTATTGTTGGAACTGCACTCATTCAAACAAGTAGGGAATATTCCATCACACTCCTGACTTGTGCCTTGTAGATGGTAGACAGGTTTTAGGGTGTCAGGAGGTGAGTTACTCGCTGCAGTATTCCCAGCCTCTGACCTCCAATTACCAAATTGGATGCTGTAATGGAAACAACATGCTGCCTTTCTCGATAGATGTGTTATGATGCATCTAGCAGCCTCAAAATGGGCAATGATATCCAAAGTGTGTTCTCAGCAACATGTGTCTGCCTGGGACTCAACCTCAATTAATACCATTGCGGTCCATTCATATAATCTATTTGCCTTGGTAATCTTTGGTATATGATTTGATAATGTTTAGTTGACATTTTTTTATCCTGAGCTGCCTCATTTATTACATGTCATTTTTGCACATCCTATGTCGGTTGCCTTGTGGCTCCCCCTTTAAAATCTAAACTACTGCTTCTCTGACCCATTCCATCCTCTGAGGAACACACACACTTCCTCATTATCTGCAAACTGGGACACTCCAGATGCGGTTCACCATCATTACAGACAAAGAGTAGAAAGAGGGATCAGTCCCTCAGGAGCTTTTTACTTTTAATCAGATGGATATCTGAATGCGCAGATATTTCAACAAAAAAACATCTGACTCAAGTTACATGTGGAGAAGGTACAGAGTCTGTGTGGTGCTGACAGTAAAGACGCTTTTAATTGAGTAATGTCCCACTTAAACTAAGACCAGAAAGCTTGGGCGCAAATTGACCCAGCTAAGGTTGACCAACCTCCCACATTGCCAAGCTCCACCCCAGCCATCCTCCCCAGTTATGTGCAGTGATAATGACAGAGCTTAACTAACTTAACATCTACAACTTACTGATACAAAACACTAATTAGGTCTCGCCTGATTGATTGAAAACATAGCGTTCTGTAAGTAGACTGTTGTTTCCATTATACTGGATTCTGTCTACCTTCCTGAGATTGACTGTACTTTCAAGTGTGCAGGTAATCTTGGCTGTTTGTCCCTCTGCAACTTAAGCTACTGGTAATTACAGGCATGAAGAAATCCAATAGGGAATTCTAAAGAAACATCTTTATCCAGAGAGTCGTGAAAACATGAAGCTCACTACAATGGGGAGGAGTTGAAAGAAATAGCAAAGATGTATTTAAAGGGAGACGAGCTAAGCAAATAAGACAGCAAAGTCCAGAGAGTCATTTGTGTTGATGAACTTAGATGCGAACAGGTCAAAGGAGGCTTGAGTGGAGCACAAAAACTGACATGGACTTATTCAAACAAATGACCTGTTCTTGTGCTAATTACTGAAAAGTCAAATTACTTTGGGAAGGAGACAAGCAAAGCTTTCAAGGGAGATAAGAGATTAAGGTTATTTCTGGCTTTAACTGATGAACAAATTTGGTTTGAAAGAAATGGGGCCTATCTGTTGAAGGTTGCTAAGCAACACTCTTCTGGAGTCGATTCCTGATTTTCCAGGACCCATGTGTGACAGTCAAACAAAAACCTGCAAAGTGTGCAGCCAGCCAGTCTGTTTCTCCTAAATAGTAAGAGTAAACCTTACATTAGAACTAGCTGCACAGATCTCTCTTAGTGAATATAATCTATTTTCGATAATATTCATATTATCTGTGAACTGTGAGACTCCAGATGGGACACAGGGAAAGTTCCCAAATATCAGTATCTCTGACTACCTCAAAAACCCTGAAAGCTGAACTATTACTTTGATTCAAAGACCTAAATCTAACCAAATTTCCATCTGAGCTGAAGTCTGATCCGAGGATTTTCCATCGTTCTCTGGTGAACAGCATTTCAATGCCATCGACTGGAAACCTGGTGAATCATGAGAAGTTGTGTCATTCCATCTTTTGAATTCAGACCTTCGGCCCTCAGGGTTTATTTTACAATTTTTTGCCTTTTTACTTTAAAACCCTTACTTTTTACTTTAAAACCCATATCATCTCTGCAGAACTGTGTCATCCCTCTTGTTGTGTAAATGTGTTTCCCTGCGATTAAGGGCCTATTGTTTAAATCTGGAATATAACCAGTTGTTCAAACGTTTCTTCACTTGTTTAAAGACGCGTTTTGACAAATTTTTAATACATTTGATACATATCTAATAATCAAATTATCGGTGAGTTAGTTACAGGCCTGGTGAAAGACTGGATAGTCTGGAGTGTCCCAGTTTGCGGATAATGAGGAAGTGTGTGTGTTCCTCAGAGGATGGAATGGGTCAGAGAAGCAGTTGTTTAGATTTTAAAGGGGGTGCCACAAGGCAACCGACATAGGATGTGCAAAAATGACATGTAATAAATGAGGCAGCTCAGGATAAAAAAATGTCAACGAAACATTATCAAATCATGTACCAAAGATTATTCTGGATAGTCATTAATAAAGTGAAACAATTTGGTGACTGAATTAAAACATTTCTACTAATTTCAGGCTCATGGAGTAATGGGCCTTTATCACCAATGCATTTCTCCCGTCAGAATTGTAGTACAAAGTGCAGATTATCAATTTTTTTAATGTTACTGTTTGTGGGATCTTGCTGTGTGCAGATTGGCTGCTTTGTTTCCTCTATTTACGGCAGCAACTGAAGTTCAAAAAGCACTTTCTTTGCTGTAAAATGCCTTGGACTGCCCTGAGGAGATGACAGCTGATAAAGTACAAATCTTCCTTCCTCCCAGATTCAAAGCTGCTATGATGTATCAGCTATTTATAGGCTTTCTGCTGCTTTCCTCAAAGACATACTGGAAACAAATTTAAAAGAACGGCAACATTCAATGACTAGTATTCTCCTCATTGAAGCAGATCAGCTGATTAGTGTTCCACATCCTTTAGGAGAATGACAGAAATTCGAGGGTGGAGATTGTTTTCCACACATCACCATTGCTTGGAGAAAAGAAGGATTGTCATAGTTGCTCATTGCATCTGGTTCCATCACTGTAAATTCAATTCATTATGTGCTGTTCAATCAGGATCGTTCCCACTGTTTGTGGAGGTCTGGCAGCATCTGTGGAGAGAAATCAGAGTTAATGTTTGGGTCCAGTGATCCCTTTTCAGGACAGTTCTGAATCAAACCTGCTGAGCTTTTCCAGCAATTTCTGTTTTTCTTTCCATTTCTGTGCTCCTTGAACATAGATGTGTAAGGATATTTTACACCCAACTGCCTGGCCAGGGAACGATGGACTTTTGGGTGGTGGAGGAGGCCGATTTTGCCCATGGATGTCAGGAGCGGCCAAGGGCGAAATTCCCAGCTGTTGTCTTGTGTTTTCCTGAGATCATGAGCTAAAAATGAAATCAGTTCAAAGAGAAACGTGTATCATCGGGAAGCTATTTTTGGCATCAAGCTTCCCACTCCCAACTGGGCACTGTTAGTGACTGTCCCGGTCCTGCAATCTCAATGTATGCACTAAGTGAATGCAGCTACAGCTGTAGGCCATTCAGCCCCTCTAGGCTGTTCTAATTCAATCTGTGCATAGCTTCCGCCCACTCAGTGTCACATATCTCTGAAATTTGTTCTTTCTCATAAGTGATATCGTTTGGCTAAGAGGTCAGGGAAAAATTCCTCTGCTCTTCCTCAAATTGTGATGTGGGATCTTTTCCACCCACTAGACTGGGGAGGTGGCAGTGGCAAAGAAATGGTCTAGAATACACAGTAGCTACTGAATTAAGCTATTTCCTAGTAAGTAGAAAATAGCAAATGATATCACCATTGAGCTGAAGGATTGTTCTATTCCTGACATTCATGAACTTAATCTAGCCCGACGACCACTCTTCAGACATTTCTGAAAGACTCTCCATATTAACCAATCAAGTTGCATAGAATATATGGCACAGAGACAGAAATTTATTCCATTCATCCCCACTGCTCCATGCTGCTGTTTATGTTCCTCATGACCTTACTCCCACCCTTCATGTCACCCTATCCTCAGAGTATCCTGTTCCTTTCTCCTTCATCTGTTTACCTAGCATGACCACCGATCTGCTAATGCCATTCGCTTCAACACTATTTTTGACAGCACATTCCACATTCTTGCCGTTCTTCATCGCTAAGTACTTTCCAGCAAACAAACAGCACTAAACAGCCTTACATACTCATTAGATTATGAGAGTTACCAATGAAACAAATATTTGATTAAATTCCACGAGACATTTGTACTTGAGTTGCACGGGGAGACAAAATGTCAAAAATCTAAAATAACGGCATCGAAATGAACCTTGCCATATTTCTCAGTGACTGGAGTTAGTTTTTAATCCCTAATGCTCCTGTGACAACCCACAATGTCTTCACATCTTAAGTGCCTGCTTTTTGTGAAGGGAACTAGTAACAAAGTGCATCACTTTGAGGCAATGCAAGAAAACCCTAGGGCTGGATTATACACTAAGGGTCTGCTACCAATGACCCATTGTAAATGTTGGGGCTGAACTTGCTCCCATTGTCCAGCTCGCCCCAGTTTAACATTTCCCCCAGTGGACATGATCGAATAAAGGAGCAGACTCGATGGGCTGAATGGCCTAATTCTGCTCCTATATCTTATGGTCTTTAAGCATTTAGGAAGTGAGAATTTCCATCCCTCTCCCACTTCATTGAGCTGGGTATATATTGAGTATATGAAGAGGAAGGGTTTAGAGGGATATGAGCCAAATGCTGGCAAATGGGACTAGATTAATTTAGGATATCTGGTCAGCATGAGCAGGTTGGATGAAGGGTCTGTTTCCGTGGCTGTATGACTCTTTGACTCTAACTCTGAACCATAACCGCAGAGACATATCCTGGCCGCTGTGGTGTCTCATGTCCGTGCATGTGGCTCTATTTAAAAGGTCACCCATGGGTAGGAAAACAAATATGCTGAGCTATTTTGTACGGACACATGGTGCAGTGGGGTCAGGCAGTGTAGAGGAGGTGGAACCTGTTGTGTGATGGAGATCATTGCTGGACCAAAGTTGATTCAGGGAGGTTAAGAACGAGAAATGACATGAAAAAATGAGGCAGAACACTGTATACAACACTCTACGGATACGTTTGAATAGTACATCGGCCATTTCTGGTGGGTTATCCCCAGCAGATGCTGTGCCACTAACTCTTTATAGCTTTCCTTCATTTGTCTAATCCATATCTGAGTGCTTGAGAGAGAAACAGTAAATGTGTTTTTGAAGATCTAAATGGAAAAAGATGCAATTCATCTCTCATCTATAAAGTGTATCTCTTCGATTGGGTGATACTTGGTGAAGCTCCAGCATTGAAAGGCTATTTATCCTCACTCTGTATCTGGCGCTCAAGGAGATTTTGAATATTTTGTGCCAAGACACTGTTGAATGAGAGGGAGACACGTTGGTGCAGGAGATGAAAGGAAGATTGATAAATAGAACAGAAACAGGCCCAATCAGTTGTGCCAGCAATTATATTACCTCTTGAGCATCCTCTCTTTATTCATCTAAATCTAACCCTCTTTTCCCTTTCCTCTCATAAAATGTAGACATAGAAAGTAGGAGTAGGCCATTCAGCCCATCAGGTCTGGTCAACCATTTAATATGACCATGGCTGATCATCCAACTCAACACCCTGTTTCTACTTTCTCCCCATACCTCTTGATCCCTTTAGCTCTAAGAATTATATCTAGGCCCACCCAGCTTTGTGTCATCTGTAAACTTGGGAGATATTACATTTTGTTCCCTCATCTAAATATATAGTTCATTGCTGGGGCTCAAGCACTGATCCCTGCAGTACCCCAACAGTTACTCGTTGCCACTCAAAAAAAGAAGCATTTATTCCTTCTCTTTTACTCTCATTTGCTTGTCAAATCCTCTCCTCCTCCACTTAAGTACATCTATGCTGTTCATTTCAATCACTCTCCATGGCAACTAGCTCCACATTGTGGAGGCAGCATGGTGGCTCAGTAGTTAGCACTGCAGCCTCACAGCTCCAGGGTCCTGGGTTTGATTCCAGCCTCAGGGGACTGTCTGTGTGGAGTTTGCACATTCTCCCCATGTCTGTGTGGGTTTCCTCCAGGTGCTCTGGTTTCCTCCCACAGTCCAAAGATGTGCAGGCTAGGTGGATTGGCCATGCTAAAATTGCCCATAGTGTTCAGGGGTGTGTGGGTTATAGGGGGAGGGGTCTGGGTGTGATGTTCCAAGGGCTGGTGTGGACTTGTTGGGCTGAAGGGCCTGTTTCCACACTGTAGGGATTCCGACCTCAAATTGTCACCACTTTTTGAGTGAAGAGGCTTCTTCCGAATTGTCTGTTAGATTTCTTGGTGACTGCTCTAGATTATCTTGTTAAGCTATTTCTCATAACAGGAAGCATTCTGCTGTATCCAAACCTTTTCATGATTTTAAAGTTGCTTTTAGGTTACTCTTTAATTTGAGTTTGATTTGCTTAATTAATAGATTTTTTTTATTTTAAATACACTTACCTCATTACTCAACTCATCATACTGTATAATGTCCATGTGTTCAAACTTCCAGGTAAAAATCAATGGTCAATAATTATTCGACTATTTGCAATATTTCTTTCTCCTACAGAATGATTAGATGAAATTATACACATTGGTTAATTAAATTGGTCAAGTTAATAAAACACTGCTCCCTTTCTGAATATTGAGTTTGAGAATAGGAATTGGAGGCGTCAGTGAGAAATATGATTGGCTCATTGTAACTATAGATCAATACATGAGATGTTGAATCCTACATAAGAGATCCTGAGGTGTCTTGACAGAGCAGATACAGAGGTGTTTCCTCTTGTGGAGAACACTACTACTTGTAGCCATAGACGAAATATGAGAGGCCTTCTTTGTAAGAATATTAGGAGATGATTTTTTTTTCTCTCAGAGAGTTGTCAGTCTCTGGGAATTCACAATTCCAGAAAGTGTAGGAGGTCAGGTCATTTAATTAATTCAAGGCTGGATTAGATAAATGTTTGATAGACAAGGGAGTTAAGGCTAATGAGGGCAGCCAGGAAAGTACAGTTGAGATCATAGCTAGATTAACCATGATTTTATCAAATGGAGGAATAGGTTCAAAAGGCTAAATAGCTTAAACCTACTCCTAAGCTCTCTGTTCCAATACTCATATGATCTTGTGGTGCCATTTCCCATTAGTACTTTAGTCTGCAGGGGAAGGGAGTCAGAGGAGACCTGTACTTCTTAATCTTAGACCTTCTGCTTTAAGTGTGTCAGTAGGGCAGCATAGTGGCTCAGCGGTTAGCACTACTGTATCACAGTGATAGAGACCTGGGTTCAATTCCATCCTTCAGTGACTGTCTGTGTGAAGTTTGCATGTTCCCCCTGTGTTTGTCTGGGTTTCCTGTTACAGTCCAGAGATATTCAGGTTAGGTGGATTGGCCATGCTAAATTGCCCCTTAGTGCAATTTATAGACACTTGCTAACAACAGTTACTTGTCAATGATGTCTGTGATATTGTCATTGGATTTTTCTACTAAACACAGTCAATTCCCAACTTAAAACTGAAATCCCAAACTTTCATCTTTTAAATAGCTGAAATCCCAAGTTTATTGTGTTATATCTTGCTGCAAATTTGCAATATACCTTTAAGGAACATGTTCAGGCTGTCATCACCGTACTTTGGCATGTGACCTATTGGTATAAAGCTCAGTCTCCAACTTACTGAGCTCCTTCCTCTGGCAGCATGACATACTGAGGGATGTGTGTTGCAGTGCATCAAATTGCTCAGCTTGAACCCAGACATGCAAATGCCTGAGATTGTAATGTACTTATGTAAATATCTGGAGGTGTAATTAAAGTTCTTTGAATTCTTCAGTTCTACATGACCCACATCTCATATTTGTTATCGGAGCGAACTAAATATTACAGTGCGATAATTGCAGATCATCAGTATATCTTGCCACCTCACGCCATAACTCTTGCCTTATTAAACAGCTGAAATCCCAGACTTGATCTCCCGAAATTCCACCTTTTTAAACTGCTGGAATCCTGAACTTGAAATCCCGAAATCTTGTCTTTTTAAACTGCAGAAATCTAACCTTATTAAACTGGTGAAATCCTAAGCTCGAAACTCCAACATATCATCGTTTTAAACTGCAGAAATCCTGGACTTGTTGTCTAATGGATCCTCATCACAGTCATCTCAGTGAAGGACGTGTCAGATTGATTTGTTGCCACTATCCTTTTATTAGGCTGGGCTCTAAAATCCAATCTGATAAAGGAAAATCCCCTATTAGTCTAACAACAAGAGGCCTTTGTCTTGAACAAAATGTAGTTTATTGCATGGTAACAATTAGGTACAAGTTACAATGGTGTGATGAACAATATTCCTATGAGGGAGACCAAGGTGGTATGTCTATCTCCTCTGAGGTCCACAGCTGTTCTCCTGCCTGAGCCCATCTGAGATTATTCTATTGGCCATGAGCCCTCTCAGATCCTAACATCTTTGTACAGCAGAGGATCCAGTTGATCCTGTTGCTGTTGAATGTGTTAGCAGCGGTCTCGCTTCTGCTTTTGCCCCTTACCTTGCTTGTCAGATGTTCTTCCTCAACACCACCTGCAGCGTCTCTTTAAAGTGGTACAAGATGCCTTTAAGTAGTGCAGGCTATAACCTTAAATGATGTGGGGCCTTTTCAAACTTTTGTGCCCAAGCCACTCAGCTTGTTTAGTACTGAGCTGCAGGCAGATATCATTTAACTGAGCAGGCAGCATGATATTTGTGTGCATTGCAATTAACGGGTGTGGCTTAGTCATGCATCACAATATACATCCCTGTTTGTAAACCTTGACCAATTTCTCCACTTATTTTGACCAGTCATTGCTTTACCAACTCCATATCCTGCAGACTCTCTGTTAGCTCAGAGTCTTCAGTGGATTTTCACCCTCTGGCTACTTAATACTTATGAATGTATCATGTCTCTGGGCACTTTTTTAACTCTCACCTTGACCTGAGATACTGCATTCTCCTTGCTAGTGTTAAACCTACGGATCCTGTCAAAATGGAGCAAAATTGCCTAAGCTCGATAACATTTCAATAAGTTTTTCTTGAATAATTATTTCATTATTTCTACAGTTAATGCAGCAATTCTTCTCTGTAACCCCTCCTGCAACCGTCTGAAATTGTTGTATTGATCCAATGCTCACCCTCAATACATCACCCACTCTCTTCAACTCACTGTAGGTGGCTAAACCTTCCTTATCTCATTCCTGAAATTCCTACCCTGTCTCTCTCAACTTCACTTTCCACCTTTTCAACATCCCTTAAAAACATGCCAGTGGACCCAGTTTTGGCCATCAGTCTCCTTGTGCGGTTCAGCGTCTAACTTGAAGCACCAAAGGAGGCTTCTGTTTTCCGTTAAGGTGCTACAAAAGTTTTGTTGTTGGTGCTAAACTGTATCAATGTAAATCTCGAGGTACATCATGGTTCATTCGACTGTGAATGCATCTCCTTCACATTCTGGAAATGCAGGACAGATGGTGGATGATTGTAAATGTCTCCGATAGCCAGCACTCAACAGTGTAAACTGTCATTACACATCACCCTTGCAATTCCTTTTCCTTTTCCTGCTCTTCCCTTTCTTAATTATTTTAGTTTTTTTTAGCTTAGCTCGTGGAGTGGCAGTGGCAACATTGGTGTATTGCAGCAGCTGAGACCCTGGACAGGAGCAGACTGCCAGTGATTGGTGGGCCCAGAGTGGAACGGAGCAGCCGGGGGTTGGAGGCCTGAAGCAGTGCGTTGGGTGGACGGGGGCCTGGTGTAGTCAGCCTGGCGCAGATGGCGATCAGCGGTTTGCAAGCGTGGCTGGGGTCGGCCCAGTGTAAGGGAGAACAAGACGACGCCTGGAGAGCCCCCAGCATGGCTACAGAAGGACTGTAATGTTTATCTTTTAACTCTATTTTCCTAATTTATACTATGAAGAACTGTAATGTAGAACTTTCAGCATTTTTCTTTACTTCTCTATTTCTGTACCTGATCTATGTTAGTACCTAAGATTTCTAACTAGGTGCCTTTGTGCCTAAGATGTCACTGTGTGTACTGATATTGTAAACTTTTCACTGGACTTCTGCACTTTTGTATTTGAGTACATGTGACTATAAAACCTCATTCTAATTCTCGGTTTTTTGAATTCATGTGTGGGACCTGGGTGTCGCTGGCTTGGCCAGCAGTTATTGCCCGTCCCTAGTTGCCCTCAAGAAGGTGGCATTGAGCTGCCTGCTCACACTGCTGTGGTCCACAGAGCTGGGAATTCCCACAAACGGTCCCACACAGGCAACTGTCAGTTGGGAAAGGATCGGGAGACAAGGAGTCAATTATGGGAAAGCCACTTCATGAAATGCCCACCCAGATTGCATGGCCTGGACTCTAGCCCCCACTGACAGGCAGGCAGTATGCCAGCTCCCAGGCATCATCCCACACCTGGGGCATTTTCCCAGAGGCAGAATGGGCATGTTGGGGGCATGGAAAATGGCAGCGCTACTCACATGCAGGTGGCAGTAAGTCATTCAAGGTTAGAGGCCGATTCCATCCCAGTCAGGCCACAGGTCCCCAGAGGGGGAAAAGATTAGCTGGTGACTGCTCAGGGACCCAGTGCTCGAGGCACGTCTAAAGGTTCTCCCTGCCTGTCTGCGATCAGTAACAGCCGCAGGCCAGACTGTGAAGGGGCTCTACGTTGACCCCACCCCCATCTCCCCAGACCTCCACCCCTGCCCTGTCCACCACGGTGGCCCAGCTACAAAGGCCTTTCTTCACTTTAGGTTTAAAAAGTTGGAGAGAGGGCCTCTGTAAGGTGGGTTGTCCCCACTGTCTCTCTCTCTCTCTCTCTCCCACTTCACTGGAATGGTATCCTGCTTCTGTTCTTAAGCTGGATGTTGTCCAAATCAGCCCTTCAGCTTCATAGTGACCCCACTATCTGGCCATCAGTTGGCCAACTTGGGAAAGAAAATAAGTAGGACCTGTTTGGCACAACAGAACAGACATCTGGCCCCTAGACATCTGCAAGAAATTCCTGCTTTAAGTCTAAAGGTGTAAGATTTCCACCAAAGAAAAGACCATGACTGTTTGTACCTGATAAGGTTCATTAAAGAGAGTTGTTTGAAGCTAATGGCGCAGATGGTCAAAGCACGAAGCTCATTGCACCCTGTACCCAAAGCTGTGGGCCAGGTGAGATGGCACCAAAACCTGCGACAAATCCATCCTGGCAAACATTTAACATCTGGTTAAAAAGCAGAAGACTGAAGACGCTCGGATGTTCGAACACCTTGATTCAGCCCACAAACCGGGGAGGCAATGGCCTAATGGTATTATCGCTGGGCTATTAATCTGGAAACCCAGACAATGTTCTGGGGACCCGTGTTTGAATTCCGTCACAGCAGATGGTAGAATTTGAATTCAATAAATATCTGGAATTAAGAGTCTAATGATGACCATGAATTGATTGTTGAAAAAGCCCATATTGTTCACTAATGTCCTTTAGGGAAGGAAACTGCCATCCTTACCTGGTCTGGCCTACATGTGACTCCAGACCCACAGCAATGTGGTTGACTCTTAACTGCCTTCTGGGCAATTAGAGATGGGCAATTAATGCTGCCTGGCCAGCGACACCCCTCATCTTGTGAATGAATAAAGGGGAAAAAAAGCATGATTCCAAACTTCCAGTGTCCTGTCATTCTAATTTTGCACATCCTTAAAGGTAAAGCCAGTAAAGCTTGTGAATAATGCATACTGGTCCAACTGGTTTTGTGTATCTTAGCTCAGTGCCCCATTATGAGCAGTACTTTCATTTCCAAGTAGTATTACCGTTTTTTTTCCCCTTATGGATCCTGGGTAATCCAAGATGATTGATTAATCCAAGGTGGAGGATGGGAAAAATTTGTGGCTATAAGGGCTGCTCCTTTTTTGAGATTTTTTTTCAGTGTTGGAGTTGATTTCCTCAAATTCCAGGAGCAGTAATTACTCTTTTATATGCTGTTGCATTGTTTTGGGAAAGAAAGGTCAAAACAACATCACTTTAAAAAGGAGGAAGACAGAAAAAGGGCAGTGACCACATGGGCAGTGATTCAAACAGAGAAAGAAAGCTACGCTGCTATCTAATCCAGCAGTAACCTGCACAGCTACTGCCTTTGCTGTCTGTTTTCAAGTATCTCTGGACATCAGAGTTGTTTACGAGAGATAAAAGGTACTGCAGATGCTGGAGAATCCGAGATAACAAGGCGTGGAGCTGGATGAACACAGCAGGCCAAGCAGCATCATAGGAGCAGGAAGGCTGACGTTTCGGGCCTAGACCCTTCATCAGAAATGGGGGAGGGGAAGAGGGTTCTGAAATAAATAGGGAGAGAGGGGGAGGCGGATAGAGGATAGATAGAGGAGAGGATAGGTGGAGAGCAATGGCAACATTTAAAAGGCATCTAGCTGGGTATATGAGTAGGAAGGGTTGAGAGGAATATGGGCCAAATGCTGGCAAATGGGATTAGATTCATTTACTCGGCATGCATGAGTTGAGCTGAGGGTTCTTTTTTTGTGCTGTATATCTCTATGACTCTATAACTCTGGGTAATCGCTCTCACTCTGTCATTTCCGTCCCCAGCCTGCTGCACTGTTCCAATGAGGCTCAATGTGAGCTGAAGGAACTGCAGCTCATCTTCCAGTTAAGCATTTTACAGCCTTCCAGGCTCAACATTGAGTTCAACAATTTCAGAATGTAATCTCTCTTTCCCAGCTTGTTTTCGCTTCTTTCTTTGTTTCAGTCTTTTTTTTTTCCAAACAGCAGTATTATTTTGTTTGCCCCATTTCTGTTCCCTTTAACCTGGAAAACTAACTCCCTTGTCATTCTACCTTTCTTGTATTCCACTGCGCCACAGATTTTCCTTTTGTCATTGTCTCTCACCCGATGCTTGCCCCAACAAGTCTAACTTTTGCAGTTTCTCAGGGGATGGTCACAGAGCTGAAACATTAACTCTGTTTCTGTCTCACTACTAACGCACTGCTGATTATTTCCAGCCTTTTCTGTTTTTATTCAAAATCTAATCTCGGAAAGAAGTCTCGACATAGAAATCTGAAGGGAACAAACGTTGGTAAAAAGCAGCTGTCAAAACTCCCCTCGAAAAAAAATTTCGAGATAAGTGGCTAGTTAAAAAAAACGACAAATCAGCAATGGGCAGCTTAGCGTTAGTAAAGGTGTAAAAGGAATTGGAACCACAAATTGCCACAATTCAAGCTATAGCCTTCCCAGTGAAGCAAACTTTTCGGAGGCACAGTTCTTCAAAGAACTCTTCATTGGGTCAGCACTGAAACATGACACAAACATTACAGTGGGTAATTACAGGGAGGGCAGAGCTTCTATCTCATTGATCCTTCCAAGAAAAAGCTGTAAAGAAACCACCAGCTTCACTGTCACAATTACAGGTATTATGCCTCTAAAACAGCTCGTGTTTGGCAGCAGACTATTTGGCAATTGTTCTCACACCAAGCAGTCACCCACATAATTACTAAAGGCATGTATCTGTACGTTAAAGTCAGGCATTTTATACTTTTAATCTCAAACCTCAAGCCCTGTAATACTATAATTTGGCTCACTTCAGTCATGTCCTGTAAACACTTCCTGCAAATCGTTTACTAAGGGGATCAATTACTGCTAAATTGAGGCTCTTCTCACAGCCCATCACCCCCACCAAACCCAAACTTGGCTCTGCTCCTAAGAGTTTCAAGGTTACACCCATGAATCTGATCCTGAGTGCCACCTGAACACTCAGTCTGGAGTCCTGGTGGCAGTAGGTCCGGAGCCTGGACTCCTAGTGGTGTTGGCGAGGCAGTGGTGGCAGCAGAGCCAGGGATTCCTGGGGCATTGGCCTTGTTGTTGCTGTTCCCAGAAAGGGGCCCGTTAAGGACCAGAACATCTTGCAGAGACCTTGAGAAGCCCTGAAGCTGTGCATGAGACCCAAATTTGAACAGAAGGTGAATTCTTACTTAAGTAATTTCTTTTTCTCCTTATTGCAACTCAAAATGGCTCCAAACTGTGGCAACAAAACAATTTTCACTGAATCTTCAAGATATATGTGACAATAAATCATTCATAAATAATTCATAACCTTAATAATTTTTTAGAGCAAGTACTCAGTCAATATAGCAAGTGAGCAAACCACAGCAAATATATAAACAGAGGAAGAGAATGAGGCTATTCAGCCCACAAAATTTTCTTCTGCAATTTAGTCAAGATGTTGATTCTTGTCACTTTGCTCTTGGAAGGATGTTTTTAAACTGGAAACAGTGCAAAAAAGATTCATAAGGATGTTACTGTGACTGGGGTTTTTGAGTAAAAAGGATAGGCTGGGACCTTTCTCTCTGGAGCATAGGAGGCTGAGGACTGACCTTACAGCAGTTTACCAAATCATGAGGGGCATGGATAGGGTGAATAGTCAAGGTCTTTTCCCCAGGGGAGAGGAGTCTCAAGCTAGAGGGTATAGGTTTAAGGCAAGAGGAGAAAGGTTTAAAAGGGACCTGAGGGGCAACTTTTTCATGCAGAGGGTGGTGTGTACATGGAATGAGCTGCCAGAGGAAGTGGTGGAAGTGATCACAATTACAAGATTCAAAAGTCAACTGGAAGGTACAAATTGGAAGGGTTTAGAGGGATATGGGCCAAATGCAGGCAAGTGGGGCTAGTTCAGTTTAGGAAACATGGTTGGCATGGATGCGTTGGACCAAAGGGTCTGTTTCCATGTTGTGTGACTCTATGACTCTTTTATCAACTACCTGCCTTGATTCTATCTCCTTTTATACCTTTACTAACACAAACCTATCCATTGCTGTTTTGAAATTTTCAATGAATCCCTCAATCTTAACAGTACTTTTTCAGGTGAGAGATTTCCAGATTTCCACCCTTCTTCATGGGAAGGAATTCTCCCTGACATTGGCCCTAAATAGTCTATTTTTAAGGTTCTGCCCCCTTGCTCTCCACTGCCAGAAGAAACAAGTTCTCTCTCTCTCTTCACTCTATCTGATCTTTAAGCACTTCAATGAAGCTAGCTCCCTTATCTCCTACAGTCTGCTTTCATTACCCAATGCCGTCCTTCAGAAATCCAAGGATTTGGTGTGTCGGTGTGGAAACTTATCGCCAATCAGCACATCTTGAGGTTCCAACATTCTTGGCCACCCAGCTATGCAATTTCATCAGAAGCTACCAATTGCATTGTGGCTGCCTCTTGAAGCATCATCCAGTTAAAGACAGAGGATGAGACAGGCACGCAGTTGGATCAACTATTAAAAATGAATCGTAACTTCATCACTGCGGACCTGAAATAGAAGCCACCCCCGAGTTGGGGTTTTAAGTACAGGGAGCCTGCTAGCCTTTCCCTACAGCGTGGGAGCTCAGACTGAACTGATAAAATCCCAACGCTATCCCCATTATGCCCCCAAGTTTACCACATAACTGACCCTAATTTGCTATCCACTATTTATGGGTGGATAGCTACTTCAGTTACTTACCCACCTCCAACAAGATTAGCCAAAGTCAGGAACATATCAGGTGTCCAACCGCAACATATCATTTTCAAAACTCTCCTGCCACCCCTGCCACACAACTGATAAGATTCAACCCCCAAGTCTCAGCACAGTGTGACAACTAAATTGATTCCTCTACTCCTCTGCCCTGTCTTAGTTGTTACCACTCTAGCCTGTGGGTCAGAGGCTACCAAATTGACTCCAGATACCATAAGATATAATACTAAAATTAGGCCTTTGGCCCATTGAGTCTGCTCCACTATTCAATCATGGATGATATTTTTCTCAACGCTATTCTCCTGCCTTTCCCCCTGTGACCCTTCATCCCCTTACCAATCAAGAACCTATCTATCTCTGTCTTAAATACACTGTGACTTGGTCCCCACAGCCTTCTGTGGCAATGAGTTCCACAAAATAAGCACCTTCTGGAAGAAATTCCTCCTCATCTCAGTTTTATAGCGTTGTCCCTTTGTTCTAGGGCTGCCCCCTTGCATCCCAGTCTCTCCTATTAGTGGAAACACCTTCTCCACATCCACTTGATCCAGGCATCTCGGTATTCTGTAAGTTTCAATGAAATCCCTCCTCATCCTTCTAAATTCCATCGTGTACAGACCCAGAGTCCTCAACCATTCCTCATATGACAAGCCCTTCATCTCCGGAATCATTCGTGTAAACCTCCTCCGGATCCCTGCTAAAGCCAGCATATGCTTCCTTAGGTATGGGGCCCAAAACTGCTCACAATATTCCAAATGCAGCCTGACCAGAGCCTTATACAGTCTCAGCAGTACATCTCTGCTCTTGTATTCTAGCCCTCCTGAAATGAATGCTAACTTTACCTTCCCAACTGCTGACTGAACCTGTATGTTAACCTTAAGAGAATGCTGAATGAGGACTCCTAAGCCTCTTTGCACTTCAGACGTCCAAAGTCTTTCCCTGTTAGAAAATAGTCCATATCATGAACTCATAAGATGAACAGGTCAACACTGTTGTGCTGCATAGCCAGGGGTACCATCTTTTGGATGGGATGTTACACCAAGGCCTTGTCTGTCCTCTTAGTTGGGCATAAAAACCCTTTGTGTTATTTCAATGAAAAGCTGAGGAGCTCCCCCAGGCATCCTGGCCAATAAATATTCAATATGACCAAAAAGATCAAGATCTCAGGCCATTATTAGGACGGTGTGCACACAGCCTTGCCCTAAGCAAACCAATTGCTCTGTTTTCCATCATTCCAGTGACTTCAGTTCATTGGTTGTGAGGTGCTTTAAGGTACATGAATCAACACTCCTTATCAATTCAGGGGCATGAATGTCACCATTGAGTTATAGACATGTCTGAGCCATTCACTGCAGGTATTCGCAGGTTATATATCTTAGCCCCACCCCAAGAATCCAGTTCTGGATCCGGGTAAGTTAGAAAGTAGCCTGTAATTTAATACAATTACACAGTGTCTGATGCTAGTCAGTCACAGACGTTCCTCCTCATTTCACTGCCCTGAAAGACACAGAGCCAATTCCAATGTCAATCCAGCCAGTGAAAATGAAGGGTGTTGAGATTTGTAGCAGATCGATGTCAAAAGAACCAGATGACACATTGCAGCTGTGTGGGAATAGGCTCCATGCAAGTTTGTAGTAATTAGTAATGCAATAAAAGCCAAGTTCAATACCTGCCACATCATAAATCACAGGCATTTTCAACCCACATGCAAGCTCTTTATCTACCAGGTCTTTACCTTTTCCTAATCCAGGCCCGATTATAATAATTCCCTCCCTCCTGCCTCAGATTTAATTCCACAACTGCTGCTGGTTCTCCAGTACTTCTTGCCAGATGGTATGATAACAAAATGATTCAGCACATGATTCTCTCCTAGTCAGGCACAGGTCTTTTAGCATTCAGGCTTCAATGCAAAGACTCTTCTGAGTGGGAGCTATTGAATAACAGTGATGGACACCTCCACTAGCTAGAGAACTGCCATCTCCCACTCACTCCTTCTTCCCAGCTCAAAAGGCAGTCAGGTCAATCCTAGCATCCCTGTTCCAGGGAGTGATTAGCTCCACTCACGCTGGGAATCATACCCAAGATTACCTGACCTGTCTGGGTTCATTAGGTGGTAAATTTGGAGGAGGCTGGCCAGATGGTTGCATTGTGGCAATCTCACTGGAATAGTCTTTCATAGGCACAGTTTAATGCCCTTTGATCATCGGTTAAAATCCTATCACAACAACTGGAATTTAAATCCAATGAATAAATATGGAATTGAAAGCTAGTCTTATTAATGGTTGCTGCGACAACTCATCGATGGTCATACGGGTTTCCTCTGGGTGCTCCAGTTTCCTCCCATAGTCCAAAGATGTGCAGGTTAGGTGGATTGGCTGTGCTAAATTGCCCGTAGTGTTCAGGTTTATGTAGATTAGGTGGGTTATAGGGGGATAAGTTTGGGTGGGATGCTCCGAGGGTCGGTGTGGACTTGTTGGGCCGAAGGGTCTGTTCCCACACTGTGGGGATTCTTTAAAAGTAAATATTCTTTAAAAGACCCATCTAGTTCACTAACGTCCTTTAGGGAAGGGAATCTGTCATCCTTACTCTGTCTGGGTTACATGTGACTCCAAACCCCAGCAATGTTGTTGGTTCTTAACTACACTCTGAAATGGCCTAACAAGCCATTCAGTTCAAGGGCAATTTGGGATGTACAACAAATGCCAGCCTTGCCAGTGATGCCTACATCACATGAAAGTATAAATAAAAAGGAACTTTAGACACTAAGGCATGAGGTTACAAAGTAATTTAAAAGGGATTCTGCAGATCTGTAACCTTGCAAACCTCAGCTTATATTTTCAGAAATCATTTGCTGAGGCTGCAGTAGCCCCGCCAGATTGACAGGTTAAAATTTTTTTGGCAGATGGCTTCGTGAGATGGTTTGGGCCACTCTGTGCCTGAATACCAGAAAGCATTAGTCTTTTTTTAAATAACTCCACAGAGGCCAGTATCCCATCACAAAGTCAAACTTCATTTACATGCGCACAGTACATGGGCTCTGTCCAGCCAGTGAGGACTGAAGAGACCTTCTGAATCTCCTGTTTATATCTGCCAGCCAGGAATCCCTGATTGTCTCAGGGTTAACAACCCCAATCGAGGATCCCATAGTCAATGAGATCCACCTGGCCATGGTTCCAATCACTATGTCTTTATATTCAGAGAATACGGACTTGTATCACTTTACGCTTTCTTCTAAATCTGTGATCCCAGGAATTCCCATCCTAGATCATTTTCCAGCTAGTGGTTAAGGGAGAGGGTGAAGGAATGAATCGAACACAGTGTGATCCCACAGGCTTTTGCAGTTTCACATCCACAAATCCCGGAAATTGGTAAAAATGGGATAGAGCAAATGGAACATGGGCCAGTCAACAGGATCACAGTTTAAGGGTGATGCCTTAAATTCAATTCTGTTTTCATTATGCACCATTAAAAGTGTTTTGAGAATTGCATTGCACAGTTGGCTTGTTTTTAATTCGAGGTTTACTTCTAACATGCAGAAATTAACAATTACACCAAGGTTGCAATGGAATGCAAGTCGATTGTAACATTTGCTGCAGACAAAGCCAATGTTCCAATCTAGTTTAGTAGGAGCAGAAATGAAGTGTACTTTGAGAGTGTAAATATCTGAATTTGAGTGTTAGGGCATTCAATCTGCAGATGTGTTTAATCTAACAAGTGGGAGAAGCTCTGAGAAGCCTAGTCCGCAATGACTTTTGGCTAGGGGCAGTGCCCCAGAACAAACTGATTCCATCAAACTGCCCAACTCTGCCCATCTTTCTCTGTGCTTGTACGATACAAAATCTAAAATATGAGAAACTACTGGCACAATCTGAAAAGGCATTGCCTTACCAGTCCATTAAAATTCATAATACTGGCCTGGTGTGTTATCTGAATGGATTTGTAACGAGGAGAAGTTCAAGGTTTGAATATGTCATTGCAATGGCCAGCAAAAAGTCCCATGCCCATAACCTGAAATAGTCAGCACTCTTACTCATACTTTCAACATCCTCATCATCCACACCCAGAGCGAAAAACATCTGCTGGCTTCTTAATTGTTGGCAGTCAAGTGATTCACATGTAAGATAATAAAAATGAGAATCTGAGTCTCTATTAGTCAAGCAAACAGTGCATCAAAGAGCACAAGAGAAAGTGCAATTATGTCCCAGATATGTGGTTCCTAATTAAGTATTGGAAGAGTTGTGTGTATTGGAGAGAGAAACCCTTTGTGTATGCGTATCCTGGGGAAAGTCTCATGAGTTAGGTTGTTAAAGGAAACAAACCATCTCTTGTACATGCAGATGGGACAAACACTGCTAGTGATACTGGGTAAACGTCAGCTCTCTTATGACGCTTGGCTGGGAAAGAAGAGGTGACGTCCTGTGCACAGCTGGTGAAGTACATCGAATTTCAATCTGAAAAGATGACGAAACACCAGGCGATAAAACATCATGATAAAAGCAAGCTAATTAAAATCATTTCATAGATAGTAGGAACTGCAGATGCTGGAGAATCTGAGAAAACAAGGGGTAGAGCTGGATGATCACAGCAGGCCAAGCAGCATCAGAGGAGCAGGAAGGCTGATGTTTTGGGCCTAGACCCAAACCATCGTTAAGGATTTGTTGGTCAAGCAAATGTTAAAATGAAGATAAAAATAGAAAACGTCTATTTGTCAGGAGTGAACTCATGTTTACTGTTGAACGTCCCCACTTCTAACCTTATGATGGAGGAAAAGTCGTTGATGAAGTGTTTAGGCCTTCTGATGAAGGGTTTAGGCCCGAAACGTCAAGTTTTCCTGCTCCTATGATGCTGCTTGACCTGCTGTGTTCATCCAGCCCCATGCTTGTTATCTCGGATTCTCCAGCATCTGCAGTACCTTTTATCCCCGAGAATAAGAATGGCAGGCATTTTGATTGCTCACCCAAAAACATAACTATCATATTACCCATTCCTTGCTGATTAATGCATGTTCTATCACTCTCTCCCAAAGAATTTACATCGATCTCTTCAGAACATTTCCTCTCGGTCGCTTTGCCTCTGAATTATAATTTGTGTGGCTTGCCTTTAAGCTTTGAAGACCTTCACATACTATGAGGTGGCTTTTCATTGGGATCCAACAGAGCCTGCACACAAATAGCGTCTGCTCATGTGCAGAGGAGAATGTTGGACGTAGCATCATTCCTCATTAATTTCTTTAACCCTTTCTTTGAGAAATTCTGCCATTTAAGCAAGGTTTTTTTGCCTTTGTTCATGGGGTGTGAAGATCATTGGCAAGAACACCATTTATTTCCTATCTTGATTGTCCTTGATGAAGTGGTGGGCATGCTTTTTTCTACCACTATTACATGGAAGGGAGTTCTAGACTCTTGATCCAGCATTAGTGAAGCAATGTAGTTCCAGATTAGGATAATAGAATCCCTACAGTGTGGAAGCAGGCCATTCAGCCCATTGGGTCCACACTGACCCTCCAAAGAACATTCCTCCCAATCCCTAGGACCCTGCATTTCCCATGGCTAATCCACATATCCTACACACTGTGGGCAATTTAGCATGGCCAATCCACCCAACCTGCAAATCTTTGGTCTGTGGGAGGAAACCCATGCAGAGGCGGGGAGAATGTACAAATTCCATACAGACAGATGCCCAAGGCTTGCATTGAACCCAGCTCCCTGGTCTTGTGAAGCAGCAGTGCTAACCATTGTGTTGCCCATGGTGTACAGCTTGCAGATTCTTGTCCTGGATGGTGTCAAACTTCTCCAGTGTTGTTGGAGTAACACTCATCTAGGTAAATGGGGAGTATTCCATCACACTCTTGAATTTATTCATAAGTTGAGGGCATCACTAGATAGGCCAGTATTTATTTCCCATCCCTAATTGCCCAGAGGGCAGTTAACAGTTAATCACATTGCTGTAGGTCTGGAGTCACAGGCAGACCAGACTGAGTGAGGATTGCATTTCTTCCCCTAAAGGATATTAGTGAACCAGATGGGTTTTTCCAACAATCAACAATGGTTTCGCGATCAGCACTAGACCCTCAAATCCAGATTTTTATTGAATTTAAATTTCACCATCTGCAATGGCACGATGCAAACCAGCGTCCCCATGACATTACCTAGGTAACTGGATTAACATTTCAACCACTAGATAATACCGGTAGGCCATCACCTCCCACAATTGTATCTTGTAGATGGTGGACACACTTTGAGGGAGACAGGAGAAGCTTTGAAGGGAAAATATTTTCACATGTTTACAGACATGTCTCTTCTTCTTCACAGTTCAAGCACTTCTTTTTTAGGATCTTCTCTGCAAAGCATTGAACAATTTAAAAGAAACTTAGACAAATTCTGAGCACTTTGTATGGAAATTCATGCCAATGAGATTGGAAGTTGGAAACAAACCAGATGCAGCAATCAGGTACAGTCATGTGAAATCACAATGAATGGAAATGTACTCAAGCCCACATCCAGCACCCGCAATGGTTTCATTTCATTTCCTTGCTGCCTGGCACCTTAATCAGAATCCTCATGGGTTATCTTGTCACCCATTCCCCAGAATGATTTCAGCTCAGTCGAGAAGCTGAAGGTCTTGAGGAAGCTGAGAAACTGTTTGTCCTCATGAGGGAATGTAGAACACGGCTCAAAAGTAAGGGGTCTCCCATTCAGCAGAGGAAAGAAGAGGAATTTCTTTTCTAAGAGGGCCGTTAGCTTTTGAAGCTCTCTTCCCCAAAGAGCAGCAGCGGTTGGGTCATTGAATACATTCGAGGCTGGGTTAGACAGACTTTTGATGGACAGAGGGTTGAGAACAACCTGGAAGTGCAGTTGAGCAATCAGATCAGCTATTGAGTGGTGGAGCATGCACAATGGGCCAAATGGTCTGCCACTGCTCCTATTTATGATTATAGAGCAGTATGAGTCATGTGATCTTTGACATTGAATTCAACAATGGTTGGCAGAAACACATAGCACCATCAGAGTATGAAGTTTCAGATTCCTGCCAAAGAGCCAGTGTAAATATAGTCGCTGTGAAAACAACACTGCTTTTACATTTCTTGAAGAGGAGGCAATACTTTGATTGCAGAACTTACCCTGCGAAGACAGTCGAAATGTTTTTGCATCTTGCACATTTGAGATCTAAATATTTATAACACAAACATTTTAAATTATTTGCTAAGTTTCATACTCTGACCTTTATTGGGCCTTTACAAACATTTCTCCATCATTGCCTCATCATGCTTGTTTAGTGTAACATAACCTACTTGAAAGCTGTCCAAATTGTTTCCTTTGTTTCGCGAGTGAGTCTGGGTTTTAAGTGATCAACAGACCACTGTTCCTGATGACAAAACTGTTATGCTGCACAGGCTGAAGCCAAGCTGCTCGGATAGGATTTTCAATGGATTCAGTTTAGCAGAAACAGTTTAGTCCCTTTTCCACAAAGCAGTAAGACTTTAATCACAATCCCCTGTAAGTGGAGCAAAGTATCCCACTTGACCCGTATGTAAACCTGCCTTTCAGGATTAAACAGTAAGGATATCACAGTAGCAATGTCAACAGCAAAAAACTTGCTTTAAATAACACCTCTGAAATAAAGAAACACCCCAACGTGCCTCACAGGAGTATTAAACAATATTTGGTTCAGTAAAGACCAGTAATTTTTTTGAATCCATTTGGCATTTTCTAAAAGGATGAAATGACAGAGTTCATGGTTTAAATTTAAAAAAGGGAGTACACAAAAGTCAATGTGAGTCATAATCCTTCCAAGTTACATTAAAGAGAATTAAAAAAACACAATTACTGAGATCTTACATCAAATATTTTAACTCTACTTTCCTTCTACACCCAATAAATTTATATCCTCAAAATCTTAATTCAGTTATATATCAAAACTTGAAAGATTAACTTTTGGTCAGGTTGCTGTTTCATTCAATTGTATATAGATTGAAATTTCTTGAGGTTGTCATTTGCTTCCTGCAAGGTTGTTCCTTTAAATATCTCCCAACCATCCTGAGGTCTCAAACTCCCCAATCAGCAGAGGTGGCTCTGGTGTCTTATGTGTATCTACTTCAGGTCAGAACTCTCCTGATTCTGATATTCTTTAAATATGGAGTTGTGAATCTAAATCTCTCTCCTTCTCTCTATCTGCCCTCAGTTTGGCAATGCCAGAAATTCAATGCAATGTTAACAAAGTCATAAAATTAACAAGAGATTTAACTCTTTTTGCCATTACCCTGAATTTCAACTGAATTCTGGTGTTTCCTTCGCTTCAACTTATTCTAAACTCCCAAACTAAAAATTGCTTGAACCCAGGACCACCCCTAAGAATCTATTCCACTCCATCCTTGAATTGTTAAATTTTTTTCTATTGTTCATCTCCCGGGCAACCTGGTTCCCTAACCACTTTCTGACTCCAGTGCTTTCTCAAATCAGAATTCCAATCATATTTCTGAAAAGAACCATCCCATAAAGAGTAGCATGTTCCTAAAAGCACGCAGGCCGTCACAACACTGTGCCACATAAAGATTTTCATTTTGTTTACTCATAAAATTTGAGCATTGCTGGCAAAGCCAACTCTGATGAAGGGTCTAGGCCCGAAACGTCAAGCTTTCCTGCTCCTATGATGCTGCTTGGCCTGCTGTGTTCATCCAGCCTCACACCTTGTTATCTCAGATTCTCCAGCATCGGCAGTTCCTTTTAACTCTGATACAATTTATTGTCTATCTCTGACTTAGCTTGAGAAGTTGATAGTGAGCTATCTCCTTGAACCGCAAACATTCATGTGGTATAGATGTAGCCACAGAGATCAGAGATGTTGGGCAGCTGTTTCAGAAAGTTGGCTCAGCCACAGCAAAAAGAACAGCAAAGCTATGATAGTGCACAACTTAAAGGAAAACTTGTATGGGGTGGAGCTTGTGTTTATTGTCTTTCTCCTTCTATGTGGAGATCTCAGGTTCAGAAGGTGCTGTTGAAGAAGCCTTGTCAAGTTGTCAGAGTCTGTCTTTTACATGATGGTAGACATCCATGTGTGGTGGAACGAGCTGATCAAGTGAGTTCCCTTCTCCTAGACAGTGTTAAGCTCTCTGACTGTTATGCCCTGTATATGGTGGAAATATTTTGGAGCTGATTCTGGAAAAGTCACTTGTCATAGACCTCCGAGTATCAGACCCGCTCTGTAGCGACAGCATTTGGATGGATAGTCTAATTAAGTTTTTGGTCAATAGTGACCACCAAGATGTGGATCATTGGATATTCAGTGATGATACTGACATTGAAAGGGAAATGGTGAGATTTTCTCTTGTCTTGATATGTTTAGCACAAATGTTCCTTGTTACTTATCAGGTCAAGTCTGAATATTGTCCTGATCTTATTCATGTGGACACGGATTGCTTCAACACCTGAGGAGTTACGAATAGAGCTTGAGCATGGTACAATCACCAGTAAATATCCTTTCCCTGAACTTATGATGGTCATTGATGAAGAGCTGAAGATGATTGGGCCTAGGGCACCATCCTGAGGAACTCCTGCAGGCATATCCTGAAGCTGGGATGACAGAATTCTGTCACCACAATCAAATTTCTTTGTTCTAGATATGATTCTAATTAAGGCAAGGTTTTCCTACTGAATCCCATTGACTATTTTGCTCAGACTCCTTGATGCCTCAAGTGAAGGGCAGTCAATCCAGAGCACTCTTTTGTCCATGTTTGTTTGTAATGAGGTGAGGACCTGAGTAGCCCTGGCATAACCCAAACGGTTATCGCAAAGCGAGTGCCATTTATCACTGTCGAAGGCCCCTTTACGATGATCGGGAGTAGACAGATTGGGCAGCAATCAGCTGGGATTGGATTTTTCCTTCTTTCTGTCAACATGACATGCCCGAGCAACTGTCCACACTGTTGGGTAAATTCTCCTGTTATAGCTGTCCTAGGCTAAAGCTAGTTCGAGAGCATGTCTTCATTCTAATTTAGTATTTGTAGCCTATGGTTTTTGCTCTGAGCCCAGTGTGCTTGATGTAATGTGGAGTGAATCAAATTAGCCGAAGACTGGTTTCTGTGATGCTGGGATCACGGAAATAAAAACAGGAAATTCGAGAAATATGCAGCAGCATTTATGAAGAAACAAAGATAATATTTCAGATCAATGATTCTTCATTTGAATTCAGTCTGCATTTTAAATTGACCAGAAACTTTACTATACACTTCGAAACGTAGCCTGAATATTTACAGCTTTTTCTGCATTTACTTCAGATTTTTAGCGTCTGTAGTAGTTTACTTAAAGAAATATTGAAACATGCGACTGGAAGCTTGGTCAAAGACCTTTGAAATATGTCGTCAAAGAGGACAAAGAGACATCAAGGAGAACAGTGTTAGATCATAAGGCATAGGAGAAGAAGTAGGCCATTTCACCCATTGAGCCTGCTCTGCCATTCAGTGAGATCATGCCTTTGAATGATCATCCAATTCCTGCCTTTTCCCTAGAATGATTGATTCCCTTACAGATTAAAAATCTGCCTATCTCAGCCTTGAATATACTTAATGACCCAGCCTTGACAGCCCGAAAGAATTCCACAAATTCATTACCCTCTGAGGGAAAAAAAATTCCTCCTCATCTCTGTCTTAAACATGTGACTCCTTATTCTGAGATTATTCCCTCTAATCCTAGAGTCTCCCACAAGGGGAAACAACCTTTCCACATCTGCCCACTTGAGTTCTCTAAGAATCTTGCTTGTTTCAATAAGGTGTATCCTCATTCTTGTACACATCAATGAGTAAAGGCCCAATGTACTCAAACTCTTCTGATAAGATAGTCCCTCCACAGCTGGTATCTTCTTTGTACTTGCTCTATTGTCTTTATATCTTTCTTTAGATAAGGGGCTCAAAACAGTTCATAGTATTCCAGCTGTGGTCTGACTCGTGCCTTGTATATTTGTAGCAAAACCTCCTTACTTTTATACACCATTCCCTTTGAACTACAGGGCAAAATTCCATTTGACTTCTTGAGTGCCCACTGAGCTAGAATGCTAATTTTTAGTGATTCATGGACAAGGATTCCCAGTCCCTCTGTGCTTTAGCTTTCCGCAGTCTTTCTCCATTTAAATAAAATTCAGCTCCTCTCTTCTTCCTGCCAAAGTGCTTAACCTCACATTTTTCCTGCGTTATATTCCATCTGCCAAGTTGTACCCCTCTTGCTTAATGGGGGAGGAAATTCCACAGCTCAGCAATTGATGATTTGGCCACCAATGGAGGGAAGTTAAAAGTGGGGATGCACAAGTAGCCAGAATTAGAGGACACAGACATCATGGAGAGTTCAGCAGCTGAAGCTGGGCAACTGGGGGAATGGTTATCCTGACATTGTGAGTCATTGTACAGTGTCTGTTGGATAGAAGATTCAAGTGGGTGATTGCCATAGAGTAAACTAGCAGCCTCTGAAAATTGGATATATGAACACGTGCTCAGCTCTGCAGGTCAGTCCTCATCAGGTAGTCTTGGACAGTCCTCACAAGGAGTCTGTTTTTTTTTAAACATAAACAGAAATCACTGGAAAAACACAGCACATCTGGCAGCATCTGTGGAGAGGAAGCAGAGTTAACAGTTCTAGTCCAGTGACCCTTCCTCAGAACTCATTTTTGCTGCATTTCTCCAGCAATTTCTGTTTCTGTTTCTGATTTCCAGCATCGCCATAGAGTCATACAGCACGGAAACAGTCCTTCGGTCCAACCAGTTCATGCCAACCATGTTCCCCAACTAAACTAGTCCCACCTGCCTGTGGTTGGCCCATATCCCTCTATATCTTTCTTGTTCATATACTTAGCTAAATGCCTTTTAAGCATTGTAAAGGCATCCACCGCTTTCTCTGGCAGTTCATTCCACACATGAGCCACTCTTTGTGTAAAAATGTTGCCCCTTCATATACTTTTTAAATCTTTCTCCTCTCACCTTAAAAATATGCCCCCTAGTTTTGAACTCCCCCACCCTAGGGAAAAGACCCTTGTCATTCATCTTATCTATGCTCCACGTGATTTTATAATCCTCAGTAAGGTCAATCTCCTAAGCTCCAGTGAATAAAAAAAAGTCCCAGCCTTTCCAGTCTATTTTTATATCTTGAACCCTCCATTCCTGGCAACATCCCGGTAAATCTTTTCTGAGCCATCTCCAGTTTAATAGTAGCTTTCCTATAACAGGGAGACCCGAAGTGGACACTGCACTCAGGAAAAAGCCCCACCAATGTCTTATACAACCTCAGCATAATGTCCCAACTCCGATACTCAAACGTCTGAGCAATGAAGGCAAACGTACTAAACACCTCCTTAACTATTCCATCTACATGTGATACAAATTTCAAAGAATTATGTACATGAACCCCCTAGGTCTCTCTGTTCTACAACACTATCCAGGACCCTACCACTAATTGTCCTGCCTTTGTTTGTATCGCCAAAATGCAATATCTCACATTTATCCAAAGTAAACTCCATCTGCCACTCCGCAACCCATTGACCTAACTGATGAAGATCTCTTTGTAATCTTAGACAACCTTCTTCACTAGTTGACTATACTACTAATCATTTATATAAATGACAAACAGAAGTGGACCCAGTACTGATCCCTGTGGAACTTGGCTGGTCCCAGGCCTCCAGTTTTAAAAACACTCTTCCACCTCCACCTTCTGTTTCCTACCATCAAGCCAATTTTGTATCCAATTGGCAAGCTCACCTTGAATCTCATATGTTCTAACTTCGCTAATTGTCTACAATGCAGAACCTTGTCAAAGGCTTTACTAAAGTCTGAATAAATAACGTCTACCACTCTACCCCAATCAAACTTTCAGTTACTTCATTAAAAAAACTCAATCAGGTTTGTGAGATGCAATTTTCCTCACACAAACCATGCTAACTACCCCTAATCATCCTTACCTCTCCAAATGCATGTAAATCCTACCTTTCAGAATCACCTCCAACAGCTTATCAATCGCTGATGTCAGACTCGCAAGTCTATAGTGTCCAGATTTCTCCTTACAATGGCAAAATATTATCCACTCTCCAGTCCTTTGGTACTTCAGCTGTGTGTATATATGAAACAAATATTTCTGCCTCAGGCTTCACAATTTCCTCCCTCACTTCCCACAACATCCTGGGATACACTTCATCAGGTCCCTGTGCTTTATCTACCGTTACGTTTTCTAAAACCTCCAGCACTTCTTCTTTTGTAATGTGAACTGTTTACAAAACATCAATATTAATTTCCCTGAGGTCTCAAGCTTCCATTTCTTGCTCAACAGTAAAAACTGTTGTGAAATATTCATTTACTGTCTCTCCCATCTCCTGAGGTTCAACACAAAGCCAACCTCATTTCATCTTTGAGGGGTCCTACTCTCTCTTTCTAGTTACTCTCTTCCTCTTAATGTATTTGTAGAATCTTTTTGGATTATCTTTAACCTCATCTGCCAACCTCATCCTCTCTTTGTTTTCCTGATTTCCTTCTTAAGAATGCCCCTACACTCGTTATACTTCTCAAGAGATTAATTTGAACCCAGTTGTTGGTATCTAATATATGACATTTTATTAAAATCTTCTGAGGAAGGGTCACCGGACCCAAAATATTAACTTGGTTTTTTTCCTTCAGAGATGCTGCCAGACCTGCTGAGCTTTTCCAGCGATTTCTGTTTTCTTTCCTGACTCATTTTATTATTGACTAGAATCTCAAATTCTTTATTCATCCATTGTTCCCTACCAGCCATGCCTTTAACTCTAACACAAACATAATGCTTCTGAACTTTCGTTGTCAACACTATTGAAAGCCTCCCACTTGTCAGTCATCCCTTTATCCATGAACAGTCTACTCCAATCAACTTTTGAAAGTTCTTGTCTCATACTGTTAAAATTTGCCATACTCCAATTAAGAACTTGAACTTCTATGGAAGACTTATCCTTTTCCGTAACTATTTTAAAACTAATAGTATTGTGATAACTAGTCCCAAAGTGTTCCCTTACCAAAACTTCAGTCACTTGCCCTGCCTTTTTTCCCAAGAGACGGTCATGTTTTGCTTCTTCTCTAGTAGGAACGTTCACATATTGATCAAGAAAATTTTCTTGAGCACATTTAACAAATTCTTCACCATCCAAACCATTAATACTATGGCAGTTCCAGTCAATGTTTGGAATACTGAATCCCACACTATTGTATCGAAAATGCTGCTTCTTAAAAAACTTAATATTCTATCTGAAAATTTCTTCCAAATGATTGACTGCCATTTTTTAAGGTAACTGTAGTCACAAACCCTAAAGCTCTGACAAGTACTATAGCTGAGCTAACACCGTGGCTGAGCAACAGTGGGTTCACAGGGGAGTGATGGTGGGTGCTGTACATTCTCAAGAATATTTTTTGACTGAGAAACAGAGTTCAGGGAAGATTTAAGCTTCAAATATCCAGAGGAGGAATGTTGCAGGGGGAAAAAGTCAAAAAGGATCATCAGAGAGTTTCGTGCCTGTGCTTGGGTCACATCCCAGGAAGGGATTTTGTATCAATGTATATGACTGCAGTCATAGAATCCTTACAGTGAGGAAGCAGGCCATTTGGCCCATCAAGTTCGCACCAACCCTCTGAAGAGCAGCCCACCCAGATCCATCCATCCTTGTAACTTTGCTTTTCCCATGGCGAATCCACCTAAACTGCACATCCCTGGACACTATGGGCACTTTAGTATGGCCAATCAATCTAACCTGCACATCTTTGGACTGTGGGAGGAAACCAGAGCACCTGGAGGAAGCTCATGCAGATGCAGGCAGAACATGCAAACTCCACCCAGTCAGGAGTGGGCTCTTTATCCAACATGAAAACACTTTGTGAACAGGCGCAGTGTTAATCTTCCAAGCACTTGATTTCTAGTTCCAGCTTTCAAACTTCACTCCAATATTTATTACGCTGTGGTTGCAGAAGCAAATACCTTCACATGCCTCTGTGGTTGACATATGTTACTTCAGGTCAGAACATCATCAGCTCCCACTTTCAATCATCACGACTGGCTGGTTTTTAACCACCTGCAATATATTTTTGTTAATAATTATAAATATTTAATGAAAATGAAGTGAAAACAATCATCATTCAGCCCATCATGTCTGCTCTGGTCCTCCAAATAAGCAACTTCTCCTAATGCCATTGCCAGTAACACTACACAGTCTCCCTTTCAGATAAAAATCCAAGTCAGCCTCCACTACACTCCCAGTCAATGCATTCCAGACTGTAACCATTCACTATGTAAAAAACGATTTTCATCACGTCACTGTTGCTTTCTTCCCCAGTTCTCTTAAATTATGCCTTTTGGTTCTTGATCCTTCCACTAATGGGAACAGTTTCCTCCAATCTCCTATGTCCAGGCTCCTCATGATTTTGAACATGTCAACGGAATCTTCTCTCAACCTTCTCTTCTCTCGGAGAAACAGTCCCAACTTCTCCAATCTAGCCACATAAATGAAGCCCCTCATCCTGGAAGCATTCTTATGAATACTTTCTACACACTCTCTAATGCCTTCACATCGTTCTTAAAGTGTAAAGCCCAGAACTGTACCATTAAATGAGACCAAAACAGTGTTCCAAAAAAATTCAACATTACCCCCTTGATTTTAAACCCTTTGTCCCTTTTTTTAAAAAATTCATTCGCAGGATGTGGGCATTGCTGGCTAGATCAGCATTTATTCCCAAGCTCTAATTATCCAGAAGGCAGTTAAGAGTCAACCCCGTTGCTGTAGGTCTGGCATCACACAGAGACCCGACCAGGTAAGGATGGCATTTTCCTTCCCTAAGGGACACTAGTGAACCAGATGGGTTTTTCCCCAAACTATCAATAGTAGTTTTGTGATCATTATTAGACTCTTTATTCCAGGTTCCAAATTGCACCATCTACCACATTGGGATTTGAAAACAAAAACAAAGTTGCTGGAAAAGCTCTGCAGGTCTGGCAGCATCTGCGAAGGCAAAAGCTGAGTTAATGTTTTGGGTCTGGTGACCCTTCCTCGGAATGGTTAACTCTGTTTTTCCCTTCATAGATACTGCCAGGCTTTTCCAGCAACTTTGCTTTTATTCCTGATTTATAGAATCAGCAGTTCTTTCAGTTTTTAACATTGGGATTTGAACCCATGTTCCCCAGAACATTAGCTGGGTCTCTGGATTAACAAGCCACCACCTCCCCTTAAAAATTGATAAAGCTTTATAAACAAATCTCACAACCTTGTTTTTTATTACTTGGAGGATTCTTCACCCAGGCTATACATGTCAGTGAGATTCATTCATTAAAAAAATGGAACATTTGCATTTATACACAGCAGTGACAGTGAGTAGGAAAGGACTCAGGAATATGAAAAAGGCCAGAGTTATGGAAAGGCAGATATTTTGGAGAGTTTTGGGAGCGCAGGGGCTGACGTAAACAGGGGTGAGGTGAAACCATGGAGCAGATTGAAAACAAAAATGAGAGCTGGAAATTTGAGGCTTTGCTGGAACAGCAATCAAGATAGTTCATTGAGCGCAGTGGTGATGAGTGAGCAGGACCTAATGCAAGTTAGTGCAGTCATGTTTTGCTGGCATTAATTTCCAGAGATAAAAATATAGTCCAGTCAGATGGTTCCTACACGATATCATTTTGCATTATTCTTATACAGAGCAAACCCAAAGAAACTTCTGTATCAGAGCAGGAACAAGCTCAGAGCAACTTGGTTTCAAACAGAAAGACCTTTGCCTGTGGGAAGCTGACAGCTTTGTACACAGCTTTCCATTCCTCTGCAATTTGTGGTGCATTTCTGTAACCTGAGCTGCACATTGCTCGTCACACAGTAGCCTCAGTTTTCAGGAGCTAACCCCAGCAACTTTCTGTGTTTGTCCCTCCAATGGCCGATAAGAGCAAGCAGGGAGAAAGATGCCGGATCCGACTGGGGCCTGGTTCCTTTCCTGATCACCCCGTTGGCTCAAAATTTGTTCAGGATCTAAAACGCGCCCTCGAGCAGCAGGACCAGGAATGGGTGAGCCACCTCCTCCAACATCGTGTTAAATGCGTGGATGCCATCATCGAACTTTCCAACGATGACTGGATGAAGGATCCATCTGCCCAACTGGACCCTCTCATTCTGCTTGGTCAGCAGTTGTACAATTCATTTGTGCTTCAAGAACGTTATATTTTACTGTTTTTAACAAGGATATCTGAACAATTTCTTGTTTCCCTTCAGTTATTTTGCCTTTTGGTTGATTGAAAGGCTTAGAATTTTTGTAGCACCCCATACGGGACATCCAAAGCACTTAATGGCCAATGAAGTGTAGTCACTGTGGTCCTGGGGGAAATGCAACATCCAATTTGTACATAGCAACTCCCACAAAAATGCAATCTGATTCTGACTTCTGTTTCGTGTCGGTTGAGCTATAAAGGGGACCGGGGAAAAATTCCAGGTTGCTCTGGAATAGCGATCTGGGGTTCTTTACATCAACTCAAAGGTCAGCACCTCCAACAATGCTGCACTTCCACAGTACTGCCATGGAGTGTCAGATAGATGAAGTTTCTCAGGTTTCTGCAATGAGATTAGAACCCGCAACCTCTGACCCAGGGGCATAAGTGTCATCAGTGAGTCATGGCTGACCCCAGATTGCTCCCAAACTGTTAATTACCCCACCTTGACTTTGTTCACTGTTATAGTACTGTTGAAGTGTTCAACTTTATTGAGTCACTGATAAATATTGGTCAGTTTTGAAAACAGTAATTTGCGTTGAAATCTCTCCACCTCTCCCTCCACTTTCAAGATGCTCCTTACAACTCAGCTATTTGAGCAATGTTTTGTTCACTTATCCTAACATCTTTATTTGTGACTTGGCATGGTGTTTTGTTAGATTCTTGTTAGATACCTTGGAGAGTATTTTACTTAAAAGTGCGATATAAATGCAGGTTATTATGGTAAATCAAGAAAAAGATCTAAAATGATTGACAAACGTGAGTTGGGAATGGCTTCCCTGTCAATTCCCTGGGACACAGTGAACAAAGCAGAAATGAGTAACACGCCCCAAATTATTGAGCAGTCCCGAGAAGTGCAACCAAGGGCCCCCGGTTAAGATATTATTTGCTGAAAAAGTGGCTAAGTGTGTTGAGAAGTCCTCACTTTCTTCTTAAAGCCTCGCCTGTTCCTTTGTTAACACTAGGTGTGACTGCTCAAATACTGTCATGGCCTGTCTCCCAATTTGGCCGTATGCAATAGCAGTGGAATGCCTGTAGATGTTATCTATATGGGCTTCCAAAAGGCAAATGATTTGCTCGTGAATATAGGAGTGACAGGGATAGGGTGAATACGGAGTCCAAAATTAGAGGGCATAGGTTTAAGATGAGAGGGGAACAATTTAGAAGGGAGATAAGGGACAACTTCTTCACACAGAGGGTGGTGCATGTATGGAATGAGCTGCCAGAGGAAGTGGTGGTGGCTGGTATAATTACAACATTTAAGAGATATCTGGATGGGTACATGAACAGGAAGAGTTTAGAGGGATAAGGGCTAAATGCTAGCAAACTGGACTAGATTAATTTGAGATAGCTGGTTGGCGCAGACAATTTGGACTGAAGGGTCTGAATTTGTGCCGTATGACTCTATGACTCTACGGCAGAATATGACTGGTGGTGACCTGGAAGGATCAGTATTGAGGACGAGACTCTTCACTGGATTATTACTGATGGAGATGATGGTAAAGAAAAATGTTCAAGCTTGCCAATGACACAAAGATGGGAGCCACTGTGAATAGTGGAAATGGAGACATGAAATCACACAGAGATGTAAATAAATTAACTGAATGGGCAAAAGTGTGGCAAAAGGATTTCAATAGATACAAATATAGATTTTGCATCTAAGAAGGATTTTTAAAAAATGTACTTTCTAAATGGTAAAATGCTGGAAAGCCAATGGATGTCCAATGAAAAGGCAGACTATTATTTAATGATAGAGAGAGAGACTCCAGAAAAGTGCAGCACAGAGGAATCTGGGAGTTGTGAATGAAACACAAACGTATACAATGCAGATAACATCAAGGATTAAGTAGACCAATGGAACTGTGGTCGTTATTGGTTAGGCATTGGAGTTTCAAAATTGGGAAGTTTTGTTACAACTGTCCAGGATGTTGGTGAGGCTGCACCTGAAGTACTGTGTGTGGTTTTGATCCCTATATTTAAGAAAAGATGCACTGGCATTGGAGACAGTTCAAAAGAGATTCACTTGGCTGATTTCCGGGATGAAGAGGTTGACTCATCAAGAACAGCTGAACAGATTAGGCATTTATTAGAGTATGTAAAGTTGAGGGGTAATCTTATTGATAGATTCTGAAGGGGCTAAACAGGGTAGATGTTGAGAAGATCTTTCTACCAGTGGGGGAGTCTCAAACTAGGGGACATAGTTGCAGACTAAGGCGATGTCCATTTAACACTGAGATGCAAAGGAATTTCTTCTTCCAGAGGATAATGAATGCCTGGAAATCTCACTACCAGAGAGTTATGGAGGCTACATCACTGGAAGTAGATAGGTTGACAGATTTTTGAAACACTGGGGAGCTAAGGGTTATGATATGGTATTTAGGAGGAGTTGAAGCCTGAGGCAGATCAGCCATGATCTTGTTGCATGGCTGGTCAGGCTTGGAGGACCAAGTAGCCTCCTCATGGTCCTATTTCTTTTGTTCTTACATTGTCAGAGGGTCGTGAGTCTTTAGAACTGTCTTCCTTGAGAAAGTGATGAAAGCAGAGGGCTTGGATATTCTTGATGCAGCAGTAATTAGAGGGTAGGTGGGAGTGCGGATTTGAGATTACAGACAGCCATGATCATATTGAATGATGGAGCAAGCTTGAGCAGCTGAATGTCTATTCCTGCCCTCAGATTCAGATGTTCACATGCCCAGGCAATGCTGGAGAAGCAAGCCCAGAATGAGCTTGGCACAGGGCTTCACGCAGTCCATCCTTTTCAGGATAGTGGTCAGTTCCATTAACACACTTGCTGACCCAACTATGTTAAAGAATCAGATGGCCAGTGTCTACCATTGCAGCACTCAGCTGAAGTTATGTAAGTTGTCTGCTGCTATCAGTGACATGCCACAGCTCACTCAGGGAATCCAAGCTGCTGTGGCGACATGCAGACTTTCCTGCATGATGTAGTCCAGAGCTACAGACAGTGATAGTGTGTGTCATCTTGCTATCATGTGGCTGACAACATATCTCACCTGCTCTTACTGCCTGCCATTGTTATGTGTCGGAAGGATTTGCAGGTTTATTGTCCCCTTGTTTTTTACACACTTATGGTCACAGCTTCCATCGCCAGCGAATCTTGGAGTGGGACCCAATGCCAGAGTCTCTGACACAGAGGCAGGGATATCGCACGCTACTCAGAATACCTCGCACACTGGTCCTGGATACCAGTGTGCACAATGTTTTTGGGCTCTCACAGCAGCTGGGCGACCTGTTATCCGATAGGATTAGTGAGGCATAACCTCAGGGGGAGTTGCGGTAATTGCATCGAATACAAATCGGCTGTTAGTTGGGGAAGGAGCTGTACACATGTTTAGCTTCAGGAGATTAAGAGAAGGAATTGACACCACATCAGGTCATGGAAAGGGTCTAATCACATCTTCAAGGGCAACCAGTGATGGCTAGTAAAGGTCAGCCTTTCCATCAATGCCCATATCCAGAGAATGATATTGTTTTAAAAGTAAGGCTGATTAAAATCCTTTGAGTTAAAAAGAAACAAATAACCATAATGGTGAAAAAAAAAGCAGGCAGTCAGGGTGAACGACCCACTGAACTGCCCACTGTTCATGCCCAACTTGGCCCGGTAAAATGTGGAGTATTTGCTACCAACTCATTAAAGATCCTGGTTGAGGATTTCTGCAGCAGTAACACTGCTTTAACTTCTAGCCAACAATTCTCTGCTTGTCTCACTGTTCCTCTTTCCAGGGTCAGAAATTGACAGGCATAAGCATGTAGAAAACACATTTACATAATGTTCTATTTTCAGCCACTTGCAACACTGGTATCACGGGGCTACAAATACATTCAAACCTTGTTGCCAGACAGATTGAGGGAACCTAGGAGTGGCTTGCATGGAAACAAAATACACAGACACATGATTAACAGCACAGCTCAAAGTGAGATCTTGTGACCCAGCTCCTCATTCCAAGTTTGATGGTACCTAATAAGGTCGGAATGAGATGTAAGTGTCTATAGACACGTGCAGTTCTGGAAGTATAGGAGCTGTGCAATCCTGTGCTTCTGATGTACATTGCAGATCTTTGGTTCAAGCTGGGGTAGGAGTTCACTGCCCTTGGACCATGTGAGTCAAACTTGAGCAACTCCACCTCCTTGCACCCCCCAACCCCCAGTGCATCCCTGAACAGCAATGGTCACACACCAGCCTGGATGTCCCGAGAGCTGAAGGTATGGTTTATGTTTTAGAGGTCAGGCAGGAAACTTCACCCACATACACTCAAATATTGCTCAGGAAGCAGCTTCTGAATCTCATGAACTTGGAGGTAGAAAACTCTGTTCCTGAATGCAAAAGATTAGTGTCTGTATTGGAAAACCAAAGATGTAAAATATGTAACAGAATGCCCGACAGCGAGTATGAGGCATGGCTGACAGATATGTAAGATTGGTGGTACACAGCTTGGAGTACAAGGCGAGGAAAGCACTGATTGTACCTGAGTGATGTGAAAACGTCGGGAGTGTTGCAATTTAAATGAGCAGAGGATAAAAAGCGGCTGCCCTACCTTAAAGACTCTGGCAAGGTTGTTGAATTTCTTCTGGCATTGCTGTCAAATCCTGAGCGCAGTGCTCCTAGCAATCACTCACGCTGCCATGTCTCCTGGTACGAATTTGTGGCAGCAGCTCAGTGTGGGGCATGCAGCAGTCAGACCACGTGGATGCCCCCTGAGCTGGTCTGCTGTGGAGAGCCAGAGGACAGAGCCTGTGATTTTTTTAACTTAGCTTCTTGTTTTTCTGACCTGTGGTTATATTGTGTATAGATGTAATGTAACTAAGAGGCTATACCTAGGTACCTTTATATCTAAGATGGTGCTGTAAGTGGTGACATAAACTTTTCAGTGTACTCATTTGAGTGCATATGACAATAAAGCTAATTCGGTTCAATTCATTGATGTTTGGAGGTTTTCCTGTCCCACAGCCTCTCTGCCTCTTCACAGCTGCCCAGGAGAAAATAACCACACTCTCATCCCTCTGCCTCTGTCATTTCTTCAATCGGAGGCCTTTCTCTGATTCCTAGGCCCAGAACACCCCTCCCCTTTAAGGAATACAAAGCAGACAGTGCTGGAGAAACTCAGCGGGCCTGGCAGTGTCTGTTGGAGAGTGAAACAGAGTTCTCTTCACTGGAGAATCCAAACGTTGGATTTCTAAAGCAAGGTCACTTTGAGGCTAGCCAATTCAACATTTAGGACAAAGTGCGCCGTTTCTGATGGATAGGGATCTCAGTCAAAAATGATCCTCAATCTGATTTTAACAAAAGGCTGTTCGACAAGAGGTGCCTTAGACAGATATTTGTAACAACACAATGTCCATTGGAACTGTTTATTCATAAAAGGACACCAAAGGCCCATTTCAGAGTTTCTCTGGACTTAGCGATTAAGCTAGATCATCATCTCACTCATCAGGAATGGTCAGTTGGAATCACCAGTGAGCCACAGAGAAGCAGAGTTCCATGCAGAGAAGTTAATTAAATGCAGGATGTTGAAAGAGGCACCACAGAAGGTGGGCTTGGACAGCCACTGCCCTGGAGCAAATTTAAGTCTCTTGTTGCGCAGCTAGAAAGTCGACTGCTTGGAAATGTTATTTGTCAGATAATGCCGTATTTCAGAACTTTATCCCAGTTATGTGTACTGGCAGTGTGTCCCAGTGCATTATCCCAGTACAAAATACCTGTCTGTATCCTGGTATTGTGTCCCAGTGTGGCATCCCAGCACAAAATACCAGTCTGTATCCAGGTACAATGTTCTAGTACAGAATCATAGAAACATAGAAACTTAGAAACTAGGAGCAGGAGTAGGCTATTCAACCCTCTGAGCCTGCCCCATATTTAATGCGATCATGGCTGATCATCTGCCTAAACGCCATATTCCCGTTTTCTCCCTATACTCCTTGATGCCTTTAAAATCTAAAAATGTATTAATCCCTTGCTTGAATATATTCAGTGACTTGGCCTCCACAGCCTTATGTGGTAGAGAGTTCCACATGTTCACTACCCTTTGAGTGAAGAAATTTTTCCTTGTCTCAAGCATAAATGGTCACACCCCATTTTCTGAGACTGTGTGCTCTGGTTTTAGACTCATCAGCCAGGAAAATCATCCTTCCTGCATCTAGTCTGTTCGGTTCTGTTACAACTCTATGCATTTCAGTCAGATTCCCTCTCATCCTTCTAAACTCTAGTGAAAAGATGGGCCTAGTTGAACCAATCTCACCTCATAGAATAGTCTTGCCATCCTTGGTATCAGCCAAGTGAACCTCTACTGCACTCCCTCTATGGCAAGTTTTGCCTTTCTTAGCTACGGGGACCAAAACTGCGCACAACATTCCACGTGTGGTCTCACCAAGGCCCAATATAACTGCAGTAAGATATCCTGCTTCTGACCTCAAATCCTTTTGCACTGTAGGCTAATATGCCATTTGCCTAATTGCCTGCTGTAGCTGTATGAATACGTTCATTGGCTGGTGAACAACATCCAGATCCCCTTATACATCCACATTTTCTAATATATCGCTATTTAAATAATACATGGCCTATCTGTTTCTTTACACAGTGAAGTGTATAAGTCTACATATAGCTATGTGGTACTGCATCTGCCATGTGTTTGCCCACACACGCAACTTGCCCAAATCACCTTGAACTTTCCTTGTATCCCCCTCAGAACTCGCAGACCTGCCCAGTTTTATGTCATCAGCAAACTTGGAAATATTGCATTTTGTTCCATCATCCAGGTCATTCATGTATGTCATGAATAGTTGAGGTCAGCACTGATCCTTGCTAGTTGCTGCCTACTACTCAGAAAAAGACACCTTTATTCCCATTCACTGTTTCCTGTCTGTCAGCCAAATATCAATCCATGCCAATTACCCCTATCCCATATGCTTTAACTTTGTTGACTAGCCTCTTCTGAAGGACTTTATGAAAGGACTTCTGAAAATCCAAATATATCACATCTGCTGATTCTCCCTTATCTATTCTACTGGGTACTTCCTCAAAAAAACTTCAGTAGCTTTGTTCAGTATGATTTACCTTTCATAAACCCATGCTGGCATTGTTCAATCACATTAATGCTTTCCAAACATTGTGTTATGATGTCTTTTATAACAGACTCTAACAATTTTCCCACTAGGCTAACTGGTTTGTAATTCAATGTTTTGTTCTCTCTCTCCCTTTTAAAATAGTGAGGCTACATTTATCCCTCCAATCTGTAGGAACTGATCCAGAGTCTATAGGATTTTGGAAGGTGGCCACCAAGGCATCCAATATTTCCTGGGCCACTTCCTTTCATATGGTGGAATAGAGATTATCAGGCACTGTGGATTTGTCAGCCTTTATACCCATTGGTTTCTCCAGCAAATATTCTTACTGATATGATTTCCTTCAATTCCTCTCTCTCTGTCACTAGATCCTTGATTCCCTAAAGTTTCTGAGAGCTGCCCTCCTTTGTGTAGATTGAAGCAAAGTGTGTGTTCAATTCTGCTGCCATTTTGTTGTTCCCCATTATAATTTCCGCAACTTCTGATTGTAACAATCCCAATGCAGAATTTGGATACAGTATACTGGCACTGTGCCTCTGTACAGAATCCCAGCACTGTATCCTGGCACTGCGTCATAGAACAAAATCCCAGAACTATGTCTCAGTACGGAATCCTAGTTAAAAAAATGTCCCATCACTGTATCACAGTACTGCATCCCAGCACAGAAAAAGTGCTGTATCCAGTATGGTATTCCAATACTTTTGTATTGTATCCTAGCATTGTATCTGAGTGCAGTATCCTTGAAGTTTTCCCAGTACTTTAACTGAAATTTGGCTTAAAGACTGGCAAGAATGGCAGCTCAAAATCTCTGGCTTTCAGGCGGAATAGAGAAGGGGTTAAAACAAGAAGGGGCATAGTATGATTGGTTCGTGAGGAGAGATGAGGTATCAAATTAAGTATTGAATGAGGGAAACAGAAACAGAAAAGGTGCGGTAACCGCAAGGCCCTCAAAAGAGTGGCAAAGAGACAGAGAAGTGAATATGTGTCTGGGCCAAAACTAGAGGACGTAGAATTAAGGTGATGGGGGAAAGATTTAAAAGGGACCCAAGAGGCAACTTTTTCACACAGAGGGTGTTGCGTGTATGTAATGAGCTGCCACAGGAAATGGTAGAAGCTGGTACAATTACAACATTTAAAAGGCATCTGTGTGGGTACATGAATAGGAAGGGTTTAGAGGGATATGGGCCAAATTCTGGCAAACAGGACTAGATTAATTTAGGATATCTGGTCGGCATGGGCGAGTTGGACCAAAGGGTTTGATTCTGTGCAATCTCTATCACTCTATGACTCTAATAGTTATGGATGTGAAAACTATCAAGTATCAACTGGAATGCAAACAGCATGAAAGATACAGAAGGCACAATGTTCCTGGACTGATTTCAAGAGAACCTTTTCAACCAGCTGTTACAAACCTAATGAGAAAGGGGACAATTTAGATTTAGCCTTAGGAAATGAAGCTGGGCAGGTTAATGAAGTAGCAGTGGGTGACCCTTTTGGAGACAGTGATCATATTAGTTATATTTAGCACCTTTATGGAAAGGGACAAAGATAGATCAGGGATAAACATTGTAAACCAAACCAAGGTAAACTTTACAAAGCTGAGGAATGATTTGGTACAAGTGAAATTGTTATAGCAAACTGAAGGAAAATCAGCAACTAATCACACAGTCTAGGTGTGTTCCCTGAAAAATAAACCAATGATACTGCCAAACCTAGAAGACCCAGGCAGCCCCCTATTTAGAAACGTAAGAGTTGTGATAAACTAGAAAAATAGAGCTTTTATCAATCTCAAAATAATTAATACTTTAGGAAACTTAGGCTCAAGAAATGTATAGGGTAAAGTGAGAAAGGAACTCAGGAAAACAAAAAGAGGGTATGAAAAGATGTTAACAAGTAAAATTGAGGAAAATCCAAAGATACTTTACCAGTACATTAAAGAAAGAGGATGGTTAAGGAAAGGGTAGGGGCTATCAGAGATATACATGGTTCCTCATGATGACTTTGTCTTGTCTTCACAGAGGGCTGATGGAAAACTTCTAGTTAAAGATGAAGTTAAATTTACTAGAAAAATACTAAATACAGTACTAGATAAGATAAACACAATGAGAAGGGAGTACTGGAAAGATTGATCTTCTTGAAGGTGCAGAACCACAAGGGCTTGATGAATTGTATTCTCAGCTGTTAATGGAAGTCAGGGAGGGAATAGTGACTGCTCTGAAGATCATTTTCCAAACTTCACTCAATACAGGCAGGTACCAGAGACTGGAGGTCTGCAAACATTGTATCATTATTGAAAAAGGGTGTGAGGGCTAGGCTCAGTAATTAGACACTGTCATTCTGACCTCAATGGTGGGCAAATTATTAGAATCAAGACTGAGAAATAGAATGAACTATTCAGAAAGGCACAGATTAATCAGGGATGGTCAGCATGGTTTTGCTAATGGGAGATCATGTCTTACAGACTTAATTGAATCTAGAAGATTGATGAGGTAGTGCAGAAGATGTTGTCTATCTGGATTTTAGGAAAGTATTTGACAAGGTTATGTGTGGAGGACTGGTCAAACAAAATTAAAGTCAAGTGGATACAGGGAAATGTGACAAATTAGATCCAAAATTAGATCAGTGATACGGGACAATGGACAATGTGTGACAATGTCTTTACAAATGGCAAGTGGTTTCTAGTGTTGTTCCACAGGGATCAGCGCTGGATCCCTTGCTGTTTGAGTATGTATGTGATGCAGTGGTAGCATCCCTACCTTTGAGCCCAGAGGCCCAGGTTCAAGTCCCAAATGCCCAAAGGTGTGTGATAATATTTCTGAACAGGTTGAATAGAAAGCAGTTTAAATTTAAGTATGAGGGGCATGATATGGAAATTTGCAGAAAACACAAGAATTATCCACACAGTTGATAGTGAAGAGGATAGCTGTTGAGTGTAGAAAGATATCAAAGGTTTGGTTGAGTGTGTGGAAAAGTGGCAAGTGGAATTCAACCTGGAGAAGTGCAAGATGATGCATTTGGGGATAGCAAACCAAGCAAGGGAGTACACAATAAATGGAGGGCATTGAGAGCAGAAGAGGAAGTGAAACACTTTGTCGTGCATGCCTACAGGTCCACAGAGGTACAAGACAGGTAGATAACGTAATAAAGCCAACCTATGGGAAGTTTTCCTTGATTGGATGATGAATTGAATACAACAGCAGCGATGTAATTCTGAAACTATATCAGGCGCTGGATAGGTAACAGCCATGTTTTGTGTAAAGTTCTGGTCACCACATTACAGCAAGGATGTAATTGACCTCGGAAAAGTACAGAGGACACTTACAGATTATTGCTAGGGCTTGAAAATAGCAGCTTTGAGGAAAGATTGGATAGACTAGGGCTTTTATTTCCCCTTTAGAACAGAGGAGGCTGAGGGGATGATTTAATTGTAGCACATTAATTAATGAGGGACTAGGATAGAGTGGACAGGAAATTCTTATTTCCTCTCATGAAGAGGTCAGTTACCGGGGCAACAGATTTGAAGTGATTGGTGCAAGGATGAGAGGGGATATGAGGAGGAACCTTTTCCTCCGTAGAGAGTGGGTGTCTAGAATTCTTGGCCCGGTTTGGTGGTTGAGGTGGAAACACTGTACTCATTTAAAATGAAGGTAGATCTGCACCAGAAAAGTTGTAACCTGCAAGGTTACAGACCAGCTACAGAAACATGGGACTGGAATAGTCTATTTAACTGGCACAGTCATGGTGGGCTGAATGGCCTCTTATTGTGTTATTCTATGGTTCCACCGTTTCCAAATTGTCTTTCCCAATCCTATATCCCGGAACAAAATTTTGATACCATATCACAGTATTGGATCATCGTAGTATATCCCAGTATTCTATACTGATGCTCTATCCAGATGCTTTATCCCTGTGCTGTATCTCAGTCCTATGTCCTAGTTTTTTAATTCCAGTGCTGTTGTTTCATCTTGGCACTTTATCTGATATCGTATCCAAATCTGATACCCTGTACAGTATCCCAGAGAAACAGCTGTTTTGTTATTCAATCATTGGACTTTGCTGAGTTAGCTAGATCACCATTTATTACCCATCCTTCACTGACCTTGAGAAGGTGGCAGTGAGCTGAATTTCCTATGATGTAAGTATATGCACAATCGATTCAGGGAAGCAGTTCCAGGATATTGTCTCAGAAACGGTGAAGGAACAGTGATATCGTTCCAAGTCAGGGTGGTAAGTGGCTTGGAGAGGATTTTTCAGTGGTGGTGATGTTTCCATGTATTAGCTTCTCTTGCCCTTCTGGGTGGTACAGGTCACAGATTTGGAAGGAGTTGCCAAAAGAATTTTTGCAAGTTTCTGTCGTGCATCCTGCGTATGGTGTACACTGGGCCAATTTTAAGAGCTGGAATGTCTCTGGCAATGCAGGGCGCCAAACATGAGGGCTGCTCTGTACTGAATGGCATTTACCTACATGTCTATTATTGTAGCTGCATTAGTCCGGGCAATGGAGATGTATTCCATCATAGGACTTGTGTTTTGTAGATAGTGGAATGATTTTGGGGAGTTGGAGGTGAGTTAGCACTACAAAATTCCCAGCCTCTGACTTGTCTGTGTAGCCTCAGTATTCACATGGCAGGCCCAGTTCAGACTATGGCCCTCTGTGCGTTGATAGGGGGGGATTCATCAATGGTTATGCCATGGAACAGCAAGAGGAGATTGTTATGTTTTCTCTTGTTGGAGATAGTTATTGCCTTGCATTCATTTTGTGCAGAATTTACTTGTCATTTATCATCTCAAGCCTGATTGCTGGTCTGCTCTTGCCAAATGTGATCATGGAGTGTTTCAGTATCAGAGGAGTCCCTATTCTGGAACCGTATCCCGGTGAGTGCTGCATCTACATTGCAGCTTGGACACTGAGTGTCTAATAACTGGGAGGGAGGGGGGCAGACAGTATGTCCTAGCCTGATTGATTCTTCAGCTGACATTCACACCAGCTTAAACCAGCAGAAAATGACTGGACAGCGGTCAGGGGTCTAAAGGTCAGCCTTGTTGGACAGGTTTAAGACCAATCCTTTCACAGCTGACAAAACACAATTACCCTGTCAAAGCAATTGAAGAGAGGAGCTGTCAACATATGAGCACACGGCAGACGGAACCTTCCAGTAGCCTTCAGTGAAATCCACTTGACTATCATAAATCAGTCAATGAAAACAAGTCATGCACCATCTTGAACTCTGCCAATAATGAGATTGCCGCTTAACCTTAAGTATTTATAGAGGCACAATGGACAGTGAGATCAGTAATTGCTCAGTAGGGGTATATTTATAGAACAACAATAGCTTGTGTCCTTGTGTATAAAATAAAGCAGCCAGGGCGAAAATAAACTCCAGACACAACTCTCTCCAGGCAATGGATAGAGACACTGTGCAGCGATCGCAGATATTCCTGGACTCTGAACAGAACCAGTACTCTGGGCCCTCTTGTGCCATGAAACGTCGGGGTCCAGAGGCCTTCCACCAGGCACTGGTGCACGGTGACCTGAGGCTTCTCAAGGTCATGGTCAGTGAGTATCGTGAAGATGTCAACATGGTCTTCGAGGTCCGCACCAAGGAAATGGAGTGGCAGGCAAAACCGGTGGCCCTGGGGGTTTCAGGTAACCACTGGCTGTAACCTCCTTGGTTCTAGTACAACCGGTGTTGAATTCGCAACATGGAATTTAGCCTTATGGCTTGTCGCCTGTGTGTAATATGGCACCTGTGTATAATATTGGCATTGCGGATTGAGTGGTCACGGTAGCAGTTTTAAAATTCATTCATTGCATGTGAGTGTTTATTGACTGTAATTAATTGCCCATGAGAAGATAATTGGAGCCACCTCCATTGCAGATTGTGTGGCGCAGATACACCCACAGTGCCATCAAGACAAGGGTTTCTGATTTTGGTCCAGTGACAGCGAAGGAATAACAATATATTCCCACATCAGGATTTTGTGTGCCTTAAATAGATGGTGGTGTTTCCATGTGTCTACTTTTCTTGTCTGTGGAAATTGTGGGCTTAGACAGTGCTTGCTGAGTTGCTGCACTACATCTTTTCATTGGTTTGCGCTGCTGATACTGTGCACTGGTAGTGGAGGGAATGAACGCCAAAGGTGGTGGATGGGGTGCCAACTAAGTAGAATACTTTCTGGTGTCAACTTCTTAGGTGTCGCTGGAACCATACTTCTCTGGGTTAATGAGGAATATTCCGTCACATTCCTGACTTACGTCTTAGAGATGGTGGACAGGATTAGTGGAGTCAGAAGGGGAGGTAGTTGCCAAAGAATTCCAATCTCTGACCTACTCTTGTGAAATAATGGAGGATTTAATAATGGTAATGCCATTGAATTTCATGGAGACAGGATTAGAATCACTCTCATTAGAGGTGTTCATTATCTGGAAATTGTGTAATATTAATGGTCCTTTTCATTTATTCATCCAAGCCTCAATGTTCAGGTCTTGCTACATTGTCTCAGAAGTACAATCATCAATGAACATCCCAAATTCTGACCTAATGATGGATGAGATAGCATTAATGAAGCAGTTGAAGATAGTTGGTTTTTGGACACTACTCTGAAGAATTTTTGCATCACAGGGGCTGACACCATTGACCTATTTTGTAGTAGATATAGTTCTAGTCAGTGAAGATATTTCCCTTGAGTCCCATTGACTCCAACTTTTCTTGGGAACCATTAAAGCCATTCATTCATTAGCTTGTTGTTTTCCATTTCTTCGTCCTGAGCTGTTTCACTTGGAGGAATTTGTCAGTGGTGGCTTGCCATTGCCTTCCACTCTCGGGGCCAGAATGAGGAAGCAGATCCCAAACCTACCACAGCCAAAGTGGGAATTGAACCTGTGCTTTTGCCATTATTCTGAACTGCATGTTAATTATTTAGCCAAATGATTTAAGTCACCCCCAAACCCTTGTCTCACAAACTCCACAACAACCATCATCCCCCATTCATTTCAGGGGCAGTCACTCTCAAATCACCTTTGGAATTCAACTCCTTTGCCTATTTGAATCAAATCTCCAGTGACATCAAGAGTCAAGTGCCCCTGCTTGAACTCAAACTGACCATCAGGGCAGCAGGTTAATGTTTATAGGGAAACTGTGACTGCAAGTCTGAGACGACATTGGAAACCCTTTTTCTCATTCTGTCATGGGCCGTGGGTGTCTAGCAATTATTGACTGCCCTAGCTGCCCCTGAGAAGGTGGTGGTGAGATGCCTTCTTGAGCCGCTGCAGTCCATGTGCTAAAGTGTGGGCATCAATGATTGCCACCCAGGCACCTACCAATAATCCAGTGGCATAGTTTAATAGGGAGGGCTATGATTCCATCAATATAACATGGCACTGTATATTCATTATACAATTGTATCAACCACACATTCCCATCTTTTCTTCTAGTTTAGTGGCTCATTAGATGCTTGCAAAGTATGAAATGGGCTTGGAGACACACAATGACTGGTAATTTTTCTAAAGCTTCCATTACCACTTTCACATCGTACAAAATCAGATGTTATTAAATCAGTAGCATTTTCATTTGGTTGGGACAAATTAAAGACAAAGTTAGGATTAATTGGACCAAATGATGACATTACCCCTCCCCCCTCCCTTAAATTCAAAGCCTGTGCCTCTCTTCGGTGCTCACTTACTGTTTCGGCCAATATATCTGACCTTGCACCATTCACAAGGGTTGAAGATGGCTCCAAAAGAAATAGAAAATTAGTAAAGATGATCAAGAAAGCAAGAAAGCAAACTCACTCTTCCCAAAGCCGAGAGAGTACCTTCGTCAGACGGTATAATCATTTTTACCTGAGATGCATTTTTTAAAAAGAAAATGCCTAAAATAAAAACTATTGCAAGCTGCAAAACAAACATTCAACACTTTTTTAATTACAAGTGTCTTTTCTGGAATACATTATTTGCTTACATAATAAATAGTTGTTTAATTTATGTATCAAATTGAAACTAAAACTGACCTCAGTATTGGGTTTTTGCCATTCTATTTGTTTTTCTTTTGATCTCCAGTATATGCATTTTCAGGTGCCTATTTTGTTTTTCTTTACCCTTTCGTGGGATGTGGGTGTCACTGACAAGGTCAGTATCTGTTGCTTATCCCTAATTTCTCTTGAACTGAGTGACTTGCAGAGCAATTTCAGAGGTCAAATTAACCCATTGCTACGGGTTTGGAGTCAGATGTCGACCAAACTGGGCAAGGACAACGGATTCCTTTCCTAAAGGATACTAGGGAGCTGGATGGGATTTTACAATAATTGATGATAGTTTCGTGGTCATCCGTTCCTGAGACTAACTTTCAATTCCAGATTTTATTAACTAAATTTAAATTCCTACAGCTGCCATTTGAACTCAAGTCCCCAAAGAATTAGCCTGGGCTTCTGAATTATTAATACACCGTCCCCACCATAGGGTGGGTAGCATTGCATGGGTTTGCTTTTGGCCCCTGATTTAATATCACTGATGGTGGGAGAAGTTGGAAATCAATTTCCACTGCCACCCAGCCCTACCATGGCCTGGTTTAGTTCAGTCACTGAGGCAGGCTAAAGCCCATGGCCTACTCCTGGTCCAGACGAAATCCTTTTCCAAAAGGAATTGGTGCTCAGATAGAATCATGCTCAAACCTCCGATCTACTTCAGTGTAAAATAAAGCGCACAGACAAATGCTAAAATTTCCACTATTAACTTTGTCAAACAGAAATCCTTGTTGCGTAAATCATGCAAAATTCCAAAGCCAAAACCATTGAGGGAAGTGGTAATGTCACTGGTTCAGGACTACCAACGCTCTGGGGTGTAAGTTCATATCATATCGTGGAAGCTGAAGGACTTGGAAATAAACTATTAGGTCTGGAATACGGTGTTGACCATAACAACTGTCACTGTTTTTAAGGTCCATCTGGTTCACTATTGTCTGTTTCCAGGAGGCAATCTGTCCTTACCTAGTCTTGCTGACATGTGAATCCACACCCACACAGTCGTTGACTCTTTCTTAAGTGGCCTAGAAGGCCATTCAGCTCTCAAGGTGATGCCAGGGCAGGCATCCAAATGTTTCGTCAAGCAGTTAAGTATTGAGGATGGCATTAAAGCAGGAGAGAGAGTGAGGGGGAATCTGCGACTCTGATGCATCTGAAAGCAGGGACACCTATGGTGATGTCAAAGAAATTGGGGACACACAAGGAGACAGGATTGAAGGGGAACAGATATCTTGAATCATCAGAAAACTGAAGGAGGAAAGAGGTTTAAAAGAGGACAAACTGTTAAAATAGTAAAACTATCGTTTTGGTGGTATCTTTTCCACTGTCTCATACACCGGGTGAATTTTGATATGGTAAATTGTTGATACCTCCCATTGTAAAAATACATCTGTCTACCACAGCTCACACTACCACATATTTTCGTGTACAGCAAGGAGCCCGTTGTAGTGTTAAATTGCGACATAATTAATTTACTTAAAATTGGCGAATGCCCCAGGGCTGTATATCATAATAATTAAAAAGTGTTCATGATAATGAGCTGGAGGATTATTCGAGGCAGACACTTACACTAATCCTGGTGTGTTTAATTACCATTAGTGCTCACTATCCCATTTTTTATGTGCAAAGCAGCAGATCCTCCCATTCGCAAAGCTGACTGAGTCAAGTGCAGTGTTAGATAGGAACTGCCAACTGGAAATGTGTAAACCTTATAATCAGACTTTGAGGTAGTTTAAAGCTTTTGCAGTTTTGAGACCAGAGACTATTAATTGCCCATTTGAAAGGCAGCGAAAAATCTGGGACTATCTCTCCGAATGTCTGTTGAGGTTGGGGTGATAGATGGCTGAGTTTTAAGGATTATGGAACCAAAGTGGGTAAATTTAGCAAATAAAATTTAATTAAACTTTCAGAACAGAACAAAAATTCACCAAAGGTTCTCAGACAGCACCTTCCAGACCCACAACAACTTCCATCAAGAAGGACAAGGGCAGCAGGTATATGGGAGCACCGCCACCTTCAAGTTCCCTCTCCAAGCTACTCACCATCCTGACTTGGAAATTTATTGCTGCTCCTTCATTGTCATTGGATCAAAATCCTGGGATTCCCTCCTTAATGGCATTGTGGGTCAACCCACAGCAGGTGTACTGCAGCAGTTCAAGAAGGCTGCTCACAACCACCTTCTCAATGGCGACTGGGGACGGGCAATAAATGCTGGCCAGCCAGCAGTATCAATATCCCACAAATGAATAAATAAATAATTGAATGGCAGAGTAGGCTTGAGGAATTGCATGGCTCACTCCTGGTCCTCTGTGCAGATACTGTGTTACTCATGACCCGTACAATCGTTGCTTCCCAGAATCAATCCCCAGTGTGCAGTAACATGCCTAGGATTGGGATTGCTGCTACTAGCATGGGTTTCCATCTAGTTTGATGCAGCACAGAGCTCTTGGGAGATTATCGAGCTGGAAGAGCTACAGAGATAAGGGGAGGCAGGGCCATTTGGGGGGGGGAATGGTGTTAGCCATGAAGGGATTTAAATACAAGGATGAGATTTGTAATATCATGGAATTAAGGAATTAACCAAAATTAACCTGGTTGACCTTCATTGCCTGAACTCACACATTCACATCCTTGACAACAAGGTGTAGATCTGGATGAACACAGCAGGCCAAGCAGCATCAGAGGAGCAGGAAGGCTGACGTTTCGGGCCTAGACCTTTCTTCAGAAAAAAAATTCACATCGTTGCGTGAGTTAAATAAAGGGCACCTGACAACTTGAAACACTGAAAGCATATCTTGTTGTGAGTAATTGTATAGGTAAAAGGGAAGAAGGTGTAAGGTCAGTGACCACTCCTTCTCATGGGTACTGAACTTTTCACTCTCTTGTAACACTGCAGGTCTCTGGTCTCTGGAGTACAAGCAAGAGCTGACCAGCCCCCTCTGCATCGCTGCAGGACATGGCTATACTGACTGCCTGCAGTATCTGCTTCAACGAGGGGCCAAGCCCAATATGATTGCGGGGACCAAGAATGCCCTCCATGCAGCCTGCGAGAATGCACACACGGATTGTACGCAGCAGCTGCTAGAGCATGGAGCTAACCCCAGACTGCTCACAGAGGATGGACTGTCAGCCCTGCACCTCTGCAACACCGCGCAGACCTTTCGGTGAGAGCAACATGGTGGCAGCTAAAGGGCTGAAAGAAAAATGTTACATTTATATAGCACCTTGCTCTATATCATGGTTTCCCTTGGTGTTTAATAGGCAATTGAATACTTTTGAATTAGTCACTGATGGTCTCTTATGGCAGACCGGTTGAAAGGCTAAGGGCCATTGGGATCCAGGGTGATGTGGTAAATTGGATCTAAAATTGGCTTATTGGCAGGAAGTGTAAGATGATGTTCGAATGGTGTTTCTGTGACTGGAAGCCTGTGTCCAGTGTCATAACCACAGGGCTTGGTGCTAGGTCCCTTGCTGATTGCAATGTTGCAGTAATGATGTAGACATGAATATAGGAGGTTTGATTCTTAAGTTCACAGATAACACAAAAATTGGTGGTGTAAGTAGCAAGGAGGAAAGCCTTAGACTAGAAGACAATATAGATGAGATGATCAAATGGACTGAAAAGTGACAAATGGAACTTAATTCTGAAAAGTGAAAAGTGATACATTTTTGAGAGGACTAACAAGACAGGGGAGCACAAGTTGAATGTAAGGTCCCTAGGAAGAACAAAGGATCAGAGACACCTTGACGTACATCTCTGCATGGGGAGGTGATGGCCTAGTGGCATTATTGCTAGACTGTTAATCCAGAGACCCAGATACCATTCTGGACCTGGGTTCAAATCCTGCTATGGCAGATGGTGGAATTTGAATTCAATAAAGTATCTGGAATTAGGGGTCTAATGATGACCATGAATCCATTGTTGATTGTCAGTAAAACCCCTCTGGTTCACTAATGTCCTTTAGGGAAGGAAATTGCCATCCTTACCTGGTCTGGCTTACATGGGACTCCAGGCCTATAGAAATGTGGTTGACTTTTAAATGCCCTCTAGGCAATAAATGCCAGCCTAGCCAGTAATGCCTACATCCTACGAATGAATAAAAAAAGACAAACAGTCCAAACACCATAGCATACAAGGCCAATTGCTGGAAAACAGGACTAGAATAGATGGGTGCCTTCCGGAGGGACCACTCCCTCCGCGACTCCCTTGTCCGCGCCACACTCCCCTCCAGCCCCACCACACCCGGCACTTTTCCTTGTAACCGCAGGAAGTGCTACACCTGCCCCCACACCTCCTCCCTCATCCCAATCCCAGGCCCCAAGAAGACATTCCACATCAGGCAGAGGTTCACCTGCACATCTGCCAATGTGGTATACTGCATCCGCTGTACCCGTTGTGGCTACCTCTACATCGGGGAAACCAAGCGGAGGCTTGGGGACCGCTTTGCAGAACACCTGCGCTCAGTTCGCAACAAACAACTGCACCTCCCAGTCGCGAACCATTTCAACTCCCCCTCCCATTCCCCAGATGACATGTCCATCCTTGGCCTCCTGCAATGCCACAGTGATGCCACCCGAAGGCTGCAGGAACAGCAAATCATATTCAGCCTGGGAACCCTGCAGCCCAATGGCATCAATGTGGATTTCACAAGCTTCAAAATCTCCCCTCCCCCAACC
>JAHRHZ010000144.1:9799233-9844153 GCA_024137785.1 Ginglymostoma cirratum | reverse complement strand
TACCTACACTCACCTTTACTGGCTCCATCCCCGCCTCTTCGACTTGTCTGCCTCCTCTCCACCTATCCTCTCCTCTATCCATCCTCTATCCGCCTCCCCCTCTCTCCCTATTTATTTCAGAACCCTCTTCCCCTCCCCCATTTCTGATGAAGGGTTTAGGCCCGAAACGTCAAGTTTTCCTGCTCCTGTGATGCTGCTTGACCTGCTGTGTTCATCCAGCCCCATGCTTGTTATCTAGAATAGATGGGTGTTTGATGACCAACATGGACACGGTGGGCCAAAAGGCTCTTAATAAGAAACACAGCATCCAAACTGAACAGAACCACTCCCACAGCCGACATTGTAATACTGGGTAGAAAATCTGTTGGTTGTGAAGTAAATATTGGCCAGATTATCATAGGCAACTTACTATTTCTGTTCAGACAGTGTCATGGGATCTTTTACGTGAGAGATAAGGTAGGGCCTCAGTTCAACATCTCACTGAAAAGTTGTCATTTCCAACAGTGCAGCAATTCCTCAGTACTCGACCGGAAGTGTTGGCCAAAGATTTGCGCTCTAGGTTTTGGAGTTAATCCTAATCTCTTCTATAATTAAAATTGCATGGGTGAATAGGATATAAATCAATGTTTAGTAAGATGGAAAATTAGTTATTGGAAAGTGCAACATTTAGAGACAATGTCACACAGGGTGGACAGGATACAAATCTTTCACCTGCGGAATGTAGGTTGGGTCAGTCTCGACTCAATGAGTACCTAGTAAATATAGGTCCACAGAAAAATTAATCTCTATAATTCAACATAACATTTTCCCTGATGTGTGAATGACAATAAATCCCTGCAGAAGTTGTATCATCATGGGGTTAATTTTTATTTTCAAAAATAGAGGATCTTAGTTGTCACCTTTCCCCACGATAAGGACTGCCACCTAATATTAAGGAAATAAAGGCAAGTCTTGCATTAGAAAGAACGAATCAATTTGCCCCAGTCCCGTGCATTTCCTCCATTATCCTGCACATTTTTCCTTTTCAAACATATATACAATTCTCTTCTGGAAGTTTTTTATTGAATTTGCTTCCAAAGTCCTTTTGAGCAATGCATTCCAGATGCCAACATCTCATTCAATAAATCACCTCCTCACTCTCTGATTCTTCTGCCAATTATCTTAAATATATGTCTATTGTTATTCTGCTCTCAGCTTGTAGTTGAAGATTGTTAGTAGGACTGTGGTACTCAGATTGTCAACCTTTCAGAATCGGGCTGGAGCTTCCTGGAAGCAGCAAGCAAACCTGACAGAGAAAAGAAGAGGCATTTTAAAAGTTTGTGCACTTTTCCTGCATTTTCTTTGATCACTTTCATTGATAAAGTTTAAAGAATATTGGACCTAATTTGACTGGCAATCAAGGGTTAACCAGTTGAATAACAGAGCCTACTCATATTCCACAAGGTTTATTTCAAAGGGAAGAGAGTATGAAAGTATGGAGGTTTACCTAAAACTATGCAAGACGCTAGTCAGACCACACATGGAATACTGTGGACAGTTTTGTGTCCCTTATCTGTGGAAAGATATACTGGCATTGGAGACATCCAAAGAAGATTCACTAGACTGAAACCAGCTATTAAGAGACTGTTTTAAGAAAAGGGGTTGAGTGGATTGGACCTGTACTTAACAGACTGCAGACAAATGAGAGGAGACCATATCAAAACATACAAGATTCTTCAGTGAGTTGACAGGGGAGATGTGGAAAGGTTGTTTCCCCTCATGGGAGAGTCTCAGGCTGGAGGGCAGAGCCTCAGAATAAGGGATTGCCCACTTGTAACAGAGGTCTTTGGTGGCGTACCATGATGTTGGACATTTCAGGCGGCCAACAGGAGGCGTGTGATGATGGGCCAGTCGTAGGCTGGAAGTCATGGTGTGAAACCTCTCAGAGCACATTCAACACGAACTAATCAGCATCTAACTCTGAAAACAGAAACAGCTCCCTGTGTGGGTGATCACCCACCAATCCAGCTCATTTTGTGGAGGACATTAACACAAAGGCAGCAAGTGGCGAGATTTTGATCTTGCCAACCCAGGCTGGATTTAATTTGATTTCTCTTCAAAGAAGAGAATATGGTTCGGAGATTTGCTAGACATGTTCAAACTCATGAGGGGTCTGGATAGGCTGAACAGGGAGAAGGTGCTCCCACTGGTGGAAAGAGGCAGTGAGTTAAGGTGACTGGCAGAAGAAGCAATAGCAAAATGATAAGAAATATTTTCCAAACAAATGAAAGATCTTCTTCTTTGTGGGAACTGTTCTACAAATGCCAGAGCTGAGAACCCTCCAACAATCATCCAGAGTTCTAAATTTCAATACGGGACTTGCCCCAGTCCAGTAGCACAATGGGAGCACACCTTTCATGTGCAGCTAATCCATCAACAATAACAACTTGCATTCATTTAGTGCCAATGTCCCAAGAGGCTTCACAGGAGTCTGTCAAACAAAGGTTTACACTGAGCCACACAATGAAAATTAGGACGGATGATCAATAAAATGAGACAACAAGCTAAGTTTTAAGAAGTTTGATGGGTGGTACAATGGTTCAGTGCTTAGCCTTGCTATTTCACAGCGCCAGTGACCCGGGTTCAATTCCAGCCCTAGGTGACTGTGTGGAATTTGCACATTCTCCCCGTGTATGCGTGGGTTTCCTCCAGGTGCTCCCGTTTCCTCCCACAGTCCAAAGATGTGCACATTGGCCATGCTAAATTGTCCAATGGTCTTCATGGGTATGCAGGTTAGGTGGATTCGCCATGGGAAATACGGGCTTATGGGGATAGGGTCGGGGGTGGTGGGTCCGGATGGGATGCTCTTCGGGGGTTCGTTGTGGATTTGATGGGCCAAATAGCCTGATTCCACAGTGCAAGGATTCTATGGAGTGAGAGAAGGATGGTGACCTTAGGTAGGAAATTCCAGAGCTTGCTGATAATAAGGCAGGGGAGTAATACCATTCTCGGTTTGCCTTCCCTCCATCTAGGTGCGCAAAGCTGCTGCTGAAATACCGTGCGGACGTCAACCAGTTGACCGAGGATTTGGAGAGTCCCTTGCATGTGGTGGCCAGGCAGGGCCTGCACAACCACGTCCACCTCTATCTAAGGTATGGGGCCGCCGTGAACGCCATGAACATCCACCGGGAATCACCGCTCGGGAGCGCCTGTGGCAATGCCTGGAGCCTGGAGAGTCAGGAGGACTACCTCCAAGTGTGCAAGGTCCTCATCATGTACGGCGCCGATGTGAACTCTGTGGATGACGAGAACCGCAGCCCGCTGCACAAGGCATCCAAGAATGCCAGCCTCCAGCTGGTGCAGCTGCTGCTGAAGCACAAAGCCGACGTCAATGCCATTGACTACAATGGGTGCTCGCCCCTCGCCAATGTGATCCAGACAGCACCTTTTAAGGAAGAACTCAATCCCCACCGCACCGTCCAAACCTTACTCAACCATGGCTCCCGCAGGGTGTGGCCTGCTGCCTTCCCCAAGGTAAAAGTTGTACGCCACATACAATGGAGCCTGCTCAGGGACAGGCGGCTATGACGTGGAAACTTAAACTAGGATGAGCATTGGTCTCCACTAATGCCTCTCCCATAACTGCCCCATCGTAGCGTGCCCACAACAACAACTTAAAATTCTACAATGCCTTTAACATAATAAAAGCGGTGATCAAATAAACTTTATCGCCAAATTGCGTCAGGAGATGTTGGGTCAGATGTGCAAACATTTGGTACAGCACATGGGTTTTAAGGAGCGTCACAAAGGAGGAAATCCAGGTAGAGGGACAGAGAGCTTTAAGGAGAGAATTTCTCAGTTAAGGGCCTAGGAAGTTGGAGTCACAGCCACGAATGTTGGAATGATTGAAGTAGGAGATTCTCAAGAGTCCAGAATTAGAGGAGCATTTTGGAGGATTATACAGCTGGAAGAGTTTACAAAGCTGGGAAAGCATGGGACCATGGAGGGATTAGAAAACAAGGAAGAGAATTTTAAAACTGAGGCATTACCAGACCAGAAGTCAATAAAGGTCAGTGAGCACAGGGGTGAGGGGTCAACAGAACTTGATGTGAGTTAGGTGCAGGCAATGGTGCATTCATTTCCAATGCATTTGGCTCCACTATCTCATATCGTAGATTTACATTGAAGCTGTTGCACTCCTTAGTGTCTTCTCTGTGCCTCAAACTTTACTTTGCAAAACCTGCCCAATGACTTGGCCCAGCTATCAGCAGTTGGCTCGGCAAGGCCTGCATTCCAGTGGTTGTGGTGTTTAGGTTAAACTCTGCTTCACAATATTTTCCTCATTACTCCAAAACCCGTTGGTTTATGCTGCAGTCACCAGCAGCTCATGCCAATGATCACTGCCCATGTTTGGAATTTACGTGATATTGAATTTCTCTTAAGACACTTTGTCCAAACTAAATAGATCATGGTGGAAGCATTAGACCAGAATATGGAGGCTGGCCAGGAACACTAATCCTGGCCTCCTTTCCTGCTCCTTAACATTAATCATTAAGACTACCGTAGTACTCCGAATGTAAAGATAAAGTTGTCATTGTCTGACCAGACCATAGGGCAGCTCTCTCATGAGAGAGAGGCAACTCATGGTGATTTAACCTGCAGGTCACCATGTTTCATTCGCAGCGAGGTCGAGAAGGAGAGTCCTTCATGGTAACGTCAGCAGGCACAGGAAGTGAGCCCACACCGTTGGCATCTCCCTGTCTAGCAAGCCAGCTGTCCAGCCAACTGTACTGTTGGCATTGCAGCTTGTGCTTTGAAAAAGGCCAATCTACTCAACATCAGCCACCCTACTGAAGCCCTTCGCAAGTGATGAGCCATTACTGATTCTGCGAGTACACCTCAAAAATAAAGTCATGGCTCAAAGCCAAATGTGCCCACAGTTTGGATTTTGCCAATTCCTAACATGTTGCCCCCTCAGCATGATTTTTCCTGAGGTGGCATCTCAGGGAACTAGGCAGCCAACCAGGAAGAAAGGGACATCAAATGAACTCATTATAACATTGGTGGCATGACCTATTTTCTCAGGTCTACAATATTCCCAACAGCGCTCAGGTCCCACACTGTGTTAGAGCCTCTCCCAAGCAGTTGAGTTGGCTGTTGTGAGATTGGGTGGACATTCAATGATGCTTCTGTGGGGCAATGAGTAAGGAGGAGCCATGGACTGCTACAGACATGTTAATGAGGAAATCCAGCCGACATACTCAGAATGCTGAAAGGGAGCGGAGATGGGAGGGTGATTAAGCAACATTCACAGCAACACAGACAGTGCCATGGTACTGAAGGAAGCGGTGGTGCTGTCCTCTCTGGCCGAGGCTCCTCAGTTTTGCTGGCTAACTTCCTCATGTTGCAGTATAATGTTGGCTCTCACTGCCTCTGACATGAGCTACAGGTGCAGAGAGAAGGGGGTCTGTTGGTGTTCAGGTAGCATCGCTCGATCATGGCAATTACCATACCTCAGCAAATGACCATCTTAATGGGCTGACACCCTGCTCCCTCAGGCCTGACACTTGCTGCATCCACTTTGAAGACAGACGGACACATTTTCAACAGCCCCCCACCACCACAACCACCTCCCATCTCCTGACCATACTTGGCCACTCCAAATGGGATTGATAGTGTGGAAGCTGCCTATTAAATGGTTACCTCACACAAAATGCTGGAGCCCTCTGACCCCCAGTAGGGTAGAGAACCCAAAGAATTCATCAAGGTCCGGTCCCCATCAGTGGATAATAAAAGAAAATCCTGCATTTCAATAGCGCCTTGTACCAGCTAAGGACATCCCAGAGTGCCTTACAGCCAGTTACATCATTTGGAAGCACAGCGGCTGGTGTAATTTGAGTACAGCAAGCTCCCACTAACAGCAATGTGATTGCAACCACATATACTGTTTTTTAGAGATCTTGGTCAACGTAGGCCCAGGCTCCAGGGAGAAATTTATTGCTAGTCTTTGACATATTGCCTCAACTTAACATCACATCTGCAAGACAATGATTCCATCGTTGAAGCACTCCTCAGTGCTGCACTGGTGGCGCTAGCCTGAATTTTCACTCACATCCCTTAGAAAAGGATTTGAACCCAACTTTTTGTCTCCAAGGCAAGAGGGCTACCCACTCAGCCAGGGATCCTTTGTGCAAGGCTGGAGTCATGCTCAGTGATATTATCCGCCAGCGCCTAATATTCGGCCAATATTCATTACCTTGGTTCACACACAACAGACACAGGCAAAGAGATGAACCTTGGCTGGCATCAATGGATCTATACAGAGACCTCTTCAGGACAAGAGGAGTGAAAATCTGAGCTGTCCATAATAGCTCAGTACCCTGTATCTCACGGGGCAGTAGGTTCACCGAATCACAGAAATGTCATTGTGCAGAAGGAGGCCATTTGGCCCATTGTGCCTCCTGCTCCAGTTTGTTAAATGAGCATTATTACCTAGTGCCAATTTCCTGCTTTTTCCCCATATGCTTGCACCTTTTTTTATCCAAATGATCATCCAGTGCCCTCTTGAATGCCTCCACCACACATCCAGACAGTGTATTCCACACCTTAATTACTCGCTGAGGCAAATAAAGCTTTTTCTCACTCCATCCTTGCTTCTTTTGCGGGTTATAGGGACGTGTAGAGAAGTTGTGGACCGAAATGTTTGAATGTAGCTCAGAAATGGGTGAATCTGTGACTGTTACGTTTCACAAGTCACTTGCAGGATGTTGTTTTGCTCCCTAGGTGCTGAAAAGCTGTGCAGGTTCTCCCAAGACGATTGAGGTTTTGTTTAATTCATATCAACAAATCCAGGTGACTGAAGAATGGATGGAGGCGGTCCCAGAGGAATTATTCCAGGTAGCAGCTCATGCAGAGCTCCCCAACAGGCTCTGATGAAATATGATGGAATTGTACAACAGAGAGGAGCACTGTTTCTGTGTTGGTTCTCTCATGGTGTTGCCCAATTTACCTCATTCAAATGTATGCTGGTTTTGCACCTTGAACTAACAGCACAGAAACAGATTGTTTGGCCTCAACTATTATGCCTCCACCCACAACACACACCCCCCACCCCACTTATCCTGCAATTCTTTTCTCCCCTATGCATTAATGTGGCATTATATCATCAGCGCTACCTACCTCAACTACTCCTGGAATTCCACATTTTCACCACACCCTGAGGAAGGAAATTTTTCCTGAATTTCCAATTGGATTTTTAGTAGTTCTTGGATATCTGTAAGCCTTCAGTTTCAGTATGAGTGGAGGCGGCACCTTTACGTTGACCAGATTAACCTCCCCCACTTCAAAATTCAAAAGTCCTCAATCAACTCACCCCTCAGTCTCCTCTTTTCTAAAGAAAGTTATCCCGAATTCATTCATGTCTTTTTGACTGAGTCTTAATCTGATTCCATATTGTAGAATATAGAAGTGCATTCATGACCAGTGTTGTCTAAGATGCCCTGTTTATCCCATTCTCCATTTTTGAACGGAAATATTACACTGGCAGCTTTGCCATTCTGCAGTATTGCTGTACCTCATTCAACATTTAATGAAATAATGATTTCATTGAGGCTAGCCCTTTTTCATCCCTCCTATGCATTATATCCCAACATAGGGAAGTCAGGGTCAATCTGCTCCCACATTACTCTGAACAAAATCCAGTGCCATTTCCCATCTCTATTGTCCTTCTCTACCTCCGCCTCAAGCAATATCCTGAATTTCATTTACAAAGAATTGTAGCCATTACTATTTTGTTATTTTGGTAATACAAGCCGCATTCATTTCAAACCAAATCCCAAGAATCAAGAGAGAGGGGCAATTGTTATTCCCTGGTCTGGACTTGAAGCCAACTGAAGTCCTCTAAGCTAAAGTATAATATATGATCTTAGTGAGAAATCTGTTAATGGTGCTTAGTATATCCTGGATACAAATGCGGGGGAATGGAGTAGGGGCTTCAAACCTGCTCCTGCCTGATCCAGGAGTTAGAAAAATCCAAGGTGCCAAAGGAATAATAGCAGCTTCACTTCATTGAACAGACTATCATCTTATGTGTCTGTTTAACTCTCATTCCATATTTGTATGTCTCCAGTTAAATGATGGCAAGAAGTCTATTAGCTGCATGTTTGTCTACTCGTCATCTCCTGCTTTTCAGCCCTCACTCTCAGCCAGCAGTACCAGTATTGTGTAAAAGAGAACAGAGTCTGTAAGCCACAGTCATCAGTAAATGGTCTTTTCATCAACAAGCCCTATGTAGTGCCTTCCAAAGACTATGGCTTTGTGAATCTGGGCTGAACAGCAGGAGTCTCAGAGGAGATCCAGCTCCCTGACATACAGGCCCACTAATGTGCAGTTTCACCCTGATCCACAAACTAGATTCCCCGCTATGAGTAAATTGCCGCATTGCCTGGGTATCTCAGGAGAACAGATGGCTCAGAGTGTTAACTCTGAGAAAAGAATCCTGACTGGAATTCCACGGAGTAACCTGTCATCTGTCAGACAACTGTCGAGCAGCTCCTGCTGCACTGCTGCTGACAAACAGTATTTTTGAAAATCCTTTACGCGAATTGCGTGTCACTGGCATGGTCAGCATTTATTACCCTTCCTTATTGCCCTTGAACAGAATGGCTTGCTCAGTCACTCAGAGAGCAGTTAAGACCACATTGCTGTGGGCCTGGAGTCACGCGTAGGCCAGACCAGCTAAGGATAGCTGGTTTGATTGATTGATGTCACATGTACTGAGATACAGTGAAAAGTGGTGGTTTGTGTGCTGTACCTGCAGATTGTACCATACAAAGTGCATCAGGGTCATAGAACAGAGTGCAGAATACAGTGTTACAGTCACAGAGAAGGTGCAGGTTGAACGGGTTGATTTGTACAAAAACAATGATAACCATCATGCTCACCATTTAGCTAACTTCATGCTCCAAATTTTATGAATGTATTTAAATTCAACAAGGTGCTGCCAGGGAGATATGAACCCATGTCCCCAGGGCACTGGCCTGGACTTCAGGGTTATAGGTAAGTGCACTACCCTCTCTCCCAGGACTGTATTGCATTTATCCCATCCTCTGAACAATATTAGTAACGTTGAGAGTGTGGGAGACTCTGTTGATTGTATTGTGATGCAGAGAGGGCACTCCAGCGAGGCTCATCACCTCCTGAAGCACCCCACTGAATTGCAGATTGGTCAAATTTGCAGGACCCTGGATAGTCTTAGTTTTGGTTTCTGTTTACAAAGGATTTGAGAGTGAACGTTAACAATGCTGGTGTTTCTTTTCTCTGCCCTTAGCTTCACCGGCCATTCTATGAGTCCCTCTTTGCCCTAGCCTGCAGTCCTCGCTCCTTGCAACACCTGTGCCGTTTCGCTGCCAGGAAGCTGTTTGGTGACCAGTGCCACGCCCTTATCCCCAGGCTGCCAATGCCAAAATGTTTGCGTGCATACCTACTCTTGGAGCCAGAGGACCTGGTGTGTTAGTATCCTTCACTCGCATTCTTCCATCATCCCTTTCACTCCACAACATAGCACCAACCGCAAAGTGTCTAAAGGACTGTCTGGAGTCTCCAACATTGGAACCAGAACAAAAGGGTTAAGTTATAACGACAAGTTGCACAGACTAGACTTGTATTCCCTTGAGAATATGACAGTTATGGGGGTGACCTAATTTAGCTGCTTAAGATGATAAGGGTGTGGATATGTTGATAGAAACTATTGCCCCTGGTCAGTGACTCTAGAACAAGTGGCCATAAGTATAAAATCAGAACCCAGGAGGGTAAATGCAGTTATGATATGCAGCAGCCATTGTTGAACTGACCGGCAGAACAGACTTGAGGGGTTGAATGTCTTTCTCCCATTCCTGGCTGCAGAAGACGTCACTAATTCCAGCAGAACAGTTGGAATCACCAAGGCTTGGAAAGATCTTTGACTTAATGGAAGATGCTTCCACATGCAATTGGCAAGAATTATTTCGAATGGTCCTCAAATCATCACCATCCAGTCATTTCCGTGGTTGTGCATAACTTTAGTTTCACCCCAGTTCCGGACCTTTTCCCCCAGTTCCCTCAACCACCCACCTGCACTTCACCAGAGGCTAGAACCTCTTGCTCAAGATCAGTCTCCTACCAGCAGGAATGTCTTCAGCATCTGCCCAAGTGATTGCCCCTCAAACTGCAGATTAAAGATGTACATTTCACACCAACACAGATTGTGTCTTCACCCCGAGATTTAGAGCAAAGTTTGCATTTATAGATATTTTTAAACAACCATTTCAGGTATGTTCTGACACACCTCTGGCACAGGTGGGATTTGAACGCAAGTCTCCAAGCCCAGACATTGGGACACTACCACTCCTCCACAAGAACCCTAAGACGTGCATTTATATAGCACCTTTCACAGGCTCATAGCTTCCCAAAGTCAGTCACAACCGATGAAACACAACCGTTATTGCGTTGTTGAAACTGCAACCGCCGGTTTGCTCAGAGTAGGGAGTAGGGCTCTCACAAACAGAAATATGATAACGATCAGATCATCTGTTTCAGCGACATTGATTGAGGGATACGTTTTGGTCACGACATCAGGGAGAGCACCCCTAATTTTTTTTTTTTGAAATTGTGCTGCAGGAGCTTTCATGTTCACTTGAGAGAGCTTATGCACCTTATTAATTATCTCATTAGAGAGCTGCACAGCATTTCCTCAGTTGCTGCATCGGCTAAGATTATCTACGCCCGTCTCTGAAATGGCGATTGAACCAGCTACCTGTTGGCTCAAAAACAAATATTAACCTCTGAGCTAGATCTGACACGACTCCATCACAAGGCACCACGCTTAGATACAGTACCATTAACGTTAACACAAAGGCTCTCCAATAGAGGTCAATTACGATGACAATTCAGTAATCGAGAAGTCACAGCAGAAGTATTTTCTTCCTCTCGCTGCTTAGTTTCAGGTACTTTTTTTATGCAGATGTACAGGAAGCTATGTTCTGTGATCAACTCTCCCACTGCAGCTGCATGAGTCGGTTTGATGTGATCTCTCAAATGGAAGGTGGAAAATATTTTCACCTTGTTTAATAAGCATGGATGCAACAGATTAAATCACAACGTTGCAGTGACATATATGGCATGTTCAGAGCTGAGAAGATATCAGTATTGAGATTACATTTTCATTTACAATACAAATGTGGGTGTCTGTACTGTCTGATCCCAAACAACATAAGATTTTTAACCTAAGTTTTTTGTCTTAGTAAATTTAAGAATAAAAGTACATACTGTTTCCTGTTTCATTTCCAGTGACTATCTTATTGTTCTCTCTAATCAAAAGGAGAGAGCCTTCCTAATGATAATGTCATGTCGCGCAATGACTTTTTCAGGTTCCTCGCGTTAGTGAGCGAAACGGTGTACCGAGCTCGAATGTTCCGTGGTGTCCTTGCCTTGCCACGATCTGCCCTGCAGAGGGCAATGAAGCCGCGGGATTTCAAATCGCTCCCAGCTGACCCTTGAAGGAATGCAGGTCAATGTGGACCAGATCATTGGCGCAATGAAAGAGGTTTCGCAACCTCTACAAAAAAAACATTGAAAGATATCCTCCGTTCTTGTCGCATTGCAACGGCCTGTTTGAATTACCTTGCCTTTAAACCTTTAAAAATCATATATAAGCACTTCATTAAAAAAAAAGCAGGTTTTGTTGGAGATAGTAAGAACTGCCGATGCTGGAGTCTGAGATAACAAGGTGTGGAGCTGGAGGAACACAGCAGGCCAGGCAGCATCAAAAGAGCAGGAAAGTTGACATTTCTTCAGAAATGGGGGAGAGGAAGGGGGCTCTGAAATAAATAGAGAGGGGGGCTTTGTTGGATATTTGAAGAACCGGCAATGCAAGTTATTACTGCCCATCTCCATATGGATATGGGAAATGTAGATATGTTTGCTCTGTATAAACAATGTGAATATATCATTTTTAGTGTTTAGGATGAGCGGGTGATGTGTGATGTGGCAATGAAAAGTCTGTCAGAGCCAGGGCTCATTAAAATGGGGTTCAGATCAAACCTTGATGGAGTGGTGACAACTCGTGTCAGACAGGGAAAAGCTAACGGAATAAGATCCAAAGGCTCGTGCTCCAATTTTTATATATTATGGGCATTTTGTTGTTCTTGTGTACCAGGTGGCACTATACCTGAAACAAAAAACAAAAATTGCTAGAGATGCTCTCTCGGCAGCATGTGTGGAGAAAGAGGGAGCAGAACTAAAGTGTCCTGAAGGGTCACTGGACTCGAAACGTTAATGCTGCCGGACCTGCTGAGTTTCTCCAGCAATTTCTGCTCTTGTAAACAAAAAAAAAATTCTGTTTTGAAAGAAATGCGGGCAAAGTCCCCGGACTCTTGGCTGTCTTGGCGTCAGTCTCAGGGAAACCGCAACCTGGTCCCTCAACCGAAAAAAAAACGTCAGTCTCCTGTATGTTTCAGCAAGTGGCTTCAAACGTTTTTATTTGGCAAAATTAAACTTCTGTGCGGCCACAACTTTCCAAAACGAGCCTAATTAAACTGGAAAGATGGGGTTGTGGGGGTGGTGGGGGGGGGTGGAGGAAGAGGGTAGGGGGTTGGCTGGGGGAATAGAAACATTAACAAGACGATGTATTTAATTGGCATGGGGATTTGCAGGATAATGACACGAATCGACGGGCAGTATTATATGAAAAAAGTCATTCTATTTCACCCTCCGCATCTTGTCTTTCTAATAATATTTAACACGCCAAGTAAGAGGCAAAACACTTTGTCGATTTAAAATGCATTAGCATTAATATAAATTCGTGGCATTACACGGAATGCGGCAAATTGCAAATATTTTGAGAGAGAATTTTTGATGAGGGGAAAAATGGCATATTCTCCCTGAACGTGCTCTAATGTTATCATAAATCATTAAGACTCCAGTTCCTATATTGATGCGTTTGGGGTAATGATTTACAATTTCAAAAATGTCTGGTACACTATTTGTCTAATGACTGTGCGATTAAATTCACTTTTTAAATGACCCATGACTCATTTCATGGTAATATGTGAAGTCTATGTGTTTCAATCCGTCATATGTAATTGAATAACACTGCGTTTAGGATGTCTCAGACTGAATGTAGTGCAGCTTTTAAAAAAGCTAATGCCTAACTTGGGAGTTTGCCACTTTTCCGCCGCTTCAAACTTACATCAATTCCCCAGGCGACATCCGAAGGTGACAGGGCGGAAGTAATGACACTTTTTTATGTGTGGTAACCACTCTATAACCCAGGGAGGGGATCGGGGGGAGGACTGAATGGCAATGAACCCATCTTGCAATAGTGGCAGAAAGGAGGCGACTGTTTAGGAAATCGTTTTGTAAGAAAAAATGTTACAAACAAAAATCAACCTCAAATCTTCCTTCAGTTAAAGGGTTCTGTGCTGCGGTGCTGTCGCCCGCCGGTTTGGGAGCCCGGTTGGTTTGTGATAAGAGAGAGCAGAGAGTCTTTGTAAAACTAGCCCCTTGTCCCCTACAACAAACAACCCCCATCACGAAATCCCGTTTTAATCTCCGTTTATCCTTCATTTCTGAACATGCCATTTTCGAAGCTGGTCCGCGTCACCTCAAATGCTCAGCTCGCCACCGATATCGATGTGTGTTATACAGATGGACAGCTAATGTTTTCGAATATTTGTGCAAATGTGAATCTTTTATAAATCTGGCGACGTCAATGAGAAACGAAAGGGCTGTCGTGAAAACGGGCTTTTTTTTTGTTTTGTTCGGAAAACTATTTGATTCGGCAAAAAGTGGACCGCCACGATTTCAGACAGGATGATAACGAGGAGTAGCCTTAATCACTGGAACACGTTACTGGGTTGTAAAACCTCGCCAATATCCTGGGAGATCAGTGTCTGCAGGTCTAGGATGGACGGTTTTAATGCCTTGAGAAGCTCATTCACGGCTGCAGCTACGCTGTAATGTAGCTGAATTGTGACTTCCCTACACTTTTAAAAGTGTACATTCCCTAGATGGGGAATAGGACGGGCGGCTGAAGGAGAGAGGGGTGATGGTCACATTGGACACCAACACAGACATGGTTAATATTTGACCGATCTGTGAAATTTCTTTCCCCACACCCCACCCCCTACGATGACTGCGTCAGGTGGAAAACTGATAGATCAACTCTCTACTTCTCGCTTACCGGAGACTTTTTCGTGGGCTCTTTATTCAACGATCGCCGGCTATGTGTTTCTACCTAATTCTCAACCCCGATTCCGTTAAAAAGTCAGCTCCAAACATCCACACAGACAAAAAGCCGGGAAATAAATTGTCACGATTTATCACGCCTTTCACATCGGCACTAGGCAAAAATGCGAAATCCGCTCTGAGGCTGAGCTGGAGCTACTGACTGCTTATTGAAAATACTGCATTTTATGCTACAGTAGATATGAAATACTAACTGCATTTTACCAGATACTTCTGGACGTTGACATGGAGTTAAGTTAATGCTTTACTCCCCTCTGTAAAGATAAATGCGGGAGGGCATTGTCCACGGGTGGTGGTGGGTCCAACAAATGTAATTAAAATATGGTTGCCTTTGATGGTAATGTCCTGGAATACATTCTACTCGATGAGCGTCGATGTTCAAAATGATATTGAATTCATAGTCTCTGGCAACGACTGTGCGCTGCTTTAACCCTCATAACTCTTTAATTCTAGGACGAATCTTTGACAAACATTACTCAGGGTTGTCTTTGAAACTATGAATCTTTTTTAAAATTTATTGTTTGTTTTGTAAATTGAGCGCTTTGTCACTGCGTCACTCCCTCAAGGATATGAACTGTGATCGCAGTCATGGAGTAAACTGACCTGAGAGATTGTTTGGGGCTAAACATCTGCAGAGTTGGGACTGTGCAGAGTTCACATCTGTCCGTCACACCTAACCCCCAGGTACAACTCTTACTGTCTCCCCATTGGGAGTCGCCCTTTCCATAGCAGCACCATATAAGCACCATCTTTTTCTTAAACGTGCCTTTGATTGCTTAAGCGAGAACTTTTTGCAGAGTGAATTCAACCCTACGGACGCTGTTAAAATGTTCTTTTAATCTGCGCTTTCTTTTTTCCTTTCTCAGAGTGGGTACAGTAGGGTTTCGCTTCAGAGCTGGTAGCCATGGGTTTCTGCACACTGTTCAAATCCCTTGCTTAACACGGGCTGAAAGAGAACTTAAAAGTGCGCGTCTCAACTGGTGGCCGACATCAGTTTGTTCACTGCATCGTAAATGTGTGTGTGTGTGTGTGTTTATTCGGGGAGTGGGGGAACTCCTCCCTCTCTGGTTCCGTCCCCTTTAACCTGGCAATTCTCCATCTTTTCCACAGCTGTTTGTAGAATTTGCATAGCTCTGATGTGCCTAAATAATGAAGATAAAATCAGATAAAGGGTGAAACCCACAATAACAAGGTGCTGATGAAAAGCTTCAAAGGGACACATGAATTGGTGAGCGCCTGGCCGGTGAGGAGATGAATAGATTATTTTTCGGCCCACCCCTCCTCCAACATTTTCCTGCTAACCCGCAGCATTTTTTTCTGTAAGGTTCCACTCATTCTCCCGCTGACATGACGTACGCATGGAAATTTGCAAAGGGGCCCTTTCGAAATAGTTCAGTGACAGCCAGGAACCTGCTCCCCAAATCTACCACACACACACCTCCTTCCAGTACACACGCATACCCACACCCCACCTCCCACCTCCACACGCACAGAATCACTTTCTCGGTGACCTCCTGCTTGAACCGTTTGCTGGGTCCAATCGGTGTCAGTTCGGTTTGAAACGGCTCACGCCCAGCTTCCCAAACCGCCGGAATTATTTCGATTGTGGACCTGGAGCGCTGGCTCTGTTTTGCCGCCCACTCCAATTCCTCGGGGCTTGTCCTTTTTAACATCACCTCGCTGAACTGCCCTTCAACTATCATTTCAACAAACATTTTCTGATGAAGGGTTTAGGCCCGAAACGTCAAGTTTTCCTGCTCGACCTACTGTGTTCATCCAGCCCCATGCTTGTTATCTCGGATTCTCCAGCATCTGCAGTACCTTTTATCTCTCATTTCAACAAACACCTCTGGCGGGTGGCGATTCATAGAATCCCTACAGTGTGGAAACAAGCCCTATGGCCCAACAAGTCCACACCAACCCTAGGAGTATCCCACCCAAGACCCTATAACCCACCTAATCTACACATCCCAAAACACTACGGGCAACTTAGCATGGCCAATCCACTTAGCCTGCACATCTTTGGACTGTGGGAGGAAACCAGAGCACCCGGAGGGAACCCGGGTAGACGCGGGGAGAACGTGCAAACTCCACATAGACAGTCGCCCGAGGCTGGAATTGAACCCGGGTCCCTGGTGCTGTGAGGCAACAGTGCGAACCACTGAGCCACCGAGCCACCGTGCCACCCCCTGAATTCCCCCTGAGAGAGTGACGCCTTACAGTGGAGAGGGCTGGGGCCGATTCAGGATTTGTTTTCGGGGCAGGGGGACGTGGTGGGGAGAAAAGAAAGTGGTCTCTAATTGATTGCACCGATTCATAAGGGCCCTGTCAAACAGCATGAGCCTATTTATGTGCATCAGTCCAGCCTTCAACCAGCTGATGGTTCGGTTCGCTCACGTCCAACTTGTGATGGTGACACATGGTTATGAATCCAAATGGGTGAAGAGGAATTGCTCGGCTGGGGAACTAGTGAGAGGGTAGAGAACTATTTCTGAACACTGATCCGCAGCTCGCTGCCTCAAAGGCTAACTCTCCAAAGGCAGTTGATAGATACTGGGGGGAGGGGGGAGATACCATTGTGCAAGAACTGTTGGGGGAAAGGACGGGGTTTGTGGAACTAATTTGTTGGCTTGCTGTAAAGGGCCAGCACGGGATCGACGGGCCGATTGACATCCTCTCCTTGCGCTGTCCCAAGCCATGCGTTTTGTGTTAGCCCTTTGTGGAAAGGTCACTTTTTATGCCGGGCAGGGTTGATAAAGACGTACCATTGACTGGACATAAACGCGAAGGCGCGTTGTTCAGAACAAAAGGGGGAAGGGCAAGGTTGGGGCAACATACTTTTACATGTGCAAACTTCCACCGCTTTGGTGGCGAAAGGGGGATCGGGCAACAAGACCAAAGCGCCAAGATTGTGGATAGCGAGATCCTTTCCACAGCCGGGAGAGGAAAACTGAGATGTCTCAAAACAGCGCTTGTACGAATGGCTAGTGACAAAACTGTCAACTCCCTGAATCCCACACATTGATAGCTCCGTTTGACCCATTCTGACGGATCACTCCGTGATCTGAATTACCGCCTGACTCCACCCCTGTCATTAGAGACCTGCACCAGAATCACACCCGCTAGATCACCAGGAAAGTGGACACTTGGAGGGGTTAGGGGAAGGGCTTCAAATCCTGACAGTCCAGAGGTCAAATAAGTTTAGAGCCTTTTATTCCTTAAAGTCTGCCTGGTAATTAAAGGCTGTCCGCTTCCTGGGAATAAAACACCCGGCGTTATTTGCTTTTTTGTTTTGGAGAAAAATAAAGTACGATTTTCAAACTTTTTTCCCGCTGCCTGCTAGTGACTTGCCTAGTTAGGTGTTTAGATCCAACCTGACAATTCAGTCCAGCCGATTTTTTTTTAATTCCTGAGAGATTGCTTAAAGTGCCTGAGTAGAATTTTCAAACCACGGATGGGGCGGGTGGTGCTTTTCTTAAAATATTTTTTGAAATGTCTTCATCATGTCCAGCATTTCTGGGCGTTCAGCGACAATCTCCCCTTTCACTCGCAAAGGCTTTCACAATCGGAGCTGGAAGAAACGATGATTAACCCCAAAACAGGGGATTCCGGCAAATCTTGCGGAGGGGGGGCGGTGAAGGTGACTCGCTCTCTTTCGCGTGATGGTACATTCCCCCTCTCTCTTGGAATCTCTACTCCTCCTACTCTTTAACACACTACTTCTTTTCCGTGTCTTTTGTTGCAAACGTCGACTTTCTCATTTGCTCGTTTTCTCCATTCTCACTCTCCTAGCCCGCTTACTCTGCGTTCTCACTCAATCTGCTTCGTTGTCTCCATCTTTTCACTATCTATTCCCACTCTCTATCTCTATTTTCGTTCAGCCTGTTTTGTGTTCGATTCTCACCTTTCCCCTTTCTCCCTCCCTCCCCCGTCCACTTTAAAAAGTCTTCTCTGTCTTACACACACATACACACACAATTTCCTTCTTCTTGCTGTCTTCTCTCACGCACAGAGAAGATCTCTCATTCTTCCCTTCACAATCTTGCTGTTTTTATCTTTCTTGGGTTTTAACATCGCACGCTCAGGATTCAATGGTGTTAAATCCTTTTGAATGGTTTCAGAGCGTTCATTCAGCAATTTCTCTGGCGGTTTATATATATATTTTGATCCCATCTCTTTTCTTTTTCTGCCTCTTCAGCGCAGCAGAAATATACGGTGTTGCATCTGCCCTGGAAGCCATACGAAACAGTGGCAGAGAGAAAAAGAGCAGCCCTTATCGATTTAATGCTATCACGTTAGTGAATAACTCGTTTACATAATTGCTGGGCACCGATTTCAAAGCTAGCCAGAGGCTGACTTAGAACCACATGGAGTCTATTCTACCCTTCAGTTAAAAAAAATGCAATGAATAAGAAAGTTTAACTCAGTGGTCCGCGTCTCGCAAATTAGTGTGTCTGACGCCCAAACGATACACAACAAGCCCTTTGTAATCCCAATACCCCGGACAGTAAGGCAATTCTTCTCTACCAGAGCCCTGGCTGAATGGCGATTGCTTTGCCTTCTGCACCAAATAAAATTAGCAAAATAAAATCTTACCACCCTCCCCCAAAGGCGCACACAACACACACGACACACCACACACACCGAGTGTGCTAAAACCCACGACACCCAGAATGTAAATAAATAGTGGAATCTCCCTGACACCAGCTAACCTGATATTTCACTCGTGGTAGTAGGTGCATGGTGCAGTAAGTGGTCAAATCCTTGTCTGCTACGTTTTCGGGGCTGGAGACGGAGAATTAGCTGAGGGCCTTACCCCTCTGGGTTACTGCTGATTTGACGGAATGTGAGACCTTTCGTTTATATTTGTCAGTACGAACGGTTTGGCATCATCCTCCACCCCGCCCCAGTTCGACAAGTTAATGGAGGGATGTGCAGCCGTGTCCAGAAATGCAGAAGCTGTTCCAACTCACAGAGAGATAGAGCTCCCAAGGACTTTTCGATCGATGGTGCCCATTAACAGCGATTTACGGTTATTGGCCATTCACCTCCACGCTCTGCTCCCAGTCCTGCAAGCTTTCAAACCAATTTCTGAGCTCTCAGCTTACTTCTGCGATGCATATTTAATGCAGCAAGATACTTAATAAATAAAGTATATGAAGAGGTCATTTTATAAAGCAAAAATATGTTTTTGCTGATGTAGGTGCACCTAGACGGAGAGGTTTGTCTGTCAGTGTACCAGTCCCGGATCAGTGAGTGAGTCTGACTCTGATTATTTCCTCCAGCGCTTCCCCGCCCCCCCAAAACAGCCCCTGGATCATGGGCCGCAGACGCTGTGCTGCCGGAGCTCGGAGGGAGTTATAGTTTGTCCCAAAGGTAGGTGTGCCCTCGGCTTCGAACTACAGATCTTGGCCGTTTAGCATCCCACCATTCCTGACCGAGACATTTACTAAAGACCGTCAAAAAGTTTGCAAAAGTATCCAAGTGTTCGTCTGCAGCATTTAAACATAGACCAAACATCATTGTGTAGCATTTCATTACAAGAAATAACAGATAATTGTGTGCGCATATATGTATATCAATGTAATTGCTTGCAAGGGACAACGAGGAGAAGCTCAAAGGAATGAGTCCAGAGAGCTAGCAGAGGCCGGGAAGGCCGAAAGGCCCGCGAAAGGTCATCGACCTGAAACTTCCACTGTGTTTCACTCCAGAGAAGCTGCGTGATCTTCTGAGATTTTTTATTCGTTGGTTCAGAAATGTCCAGCTTCCGCGGCACAATGTTATCGTGTGTCGATTGCCTGCGTGTACCATTCGGAAGGTACGCCCGAAAGATAAACAAGCATCACAGTCACTATTTAAACAGCTACAGAAAAAGTTTCCAATGGAATTATAACTTAAGAAGGTGGAGGCGCCTGGTGAATGTTGTAGGGACAATGAGGAGAGACTGGAGGGGGTTAGGTGGACATGCTTTGGGGGGGTGCTAACACAAGGTGTAGGGGAGGATGTTTTGGTGGGAGGGTCCGAGGGATGTGAGGGGACGCCCCGCCCTACCCCTCCTGGCGCCGCCAATCCACGGGGAGGAGGGCGGGTCCACGTGACCCGGGAAAAGCTGCAAGTTTGGAAGAAAATGTGAATGAGAGGGAAAAGGCGAGCGGGATTTGAAGCTGGCGGTGTGAGCTGCTCTGTGGCCGGGAGGTAACCTCCTTCAGACTGTCTGCGTACCCACTCTGCATCCCATCCCCAGCCCAGTTGCCCCAGATCTCCCTTAACCCCCAACACCCTTCTGACTCCCATCCCCTGTCTCTGCTTCAACCCCCATCCCAGGATCCAAAAGAGTGATGCTCTCCAGAGGAAATCGCCGCCTGGCTCCACCGGCGAGGAATTGAGTTGGAGCAGGAGTTGGCAGCATTTTTGCATTCCTCCTTCTCCCACATTCCCCCCCCCTTCCCTCCTCCCTTTTCCCACCACTCTTCTGTGAGCCTCCAAGGCCAGTGCCCACCTTTGAGGGCTTTTGTATGTGTGCCGACTCCAGCCCGCTCACTGTAATGCAGAGGCCGCTGGGGACCAGTACCGCCTTCAGCATAGACTCACTGATAGGCACCAACCCTGCTCCCAGCGCCGGCCACTTCGTCTACACCGGCTACCCCATGTTCATGCCTTACCGGCCAGTGGTGCTGCCACCGCCGCCGCCTGCAGCTCTAGCCCAACCGTCTCTGCAACACAGCCTGCACGCCGTGCCCCCAGGCCAATCCCCCCACCCTCACTCTCACCCGGTCAGCAACCTCGCCGGCTCTCTCTCCAACGGTTTCTGCACTAGCTTAGGCCAGGGTATGGCCGTCACTACCCTCATGGCCACTCTGCCGGGCACCGGGGAAGGCAGCCGCAGTTTCCCGTCCAGCCAGCACCAGGAGCCGGCGAGGAAATTTCTGCAAGCCGCCCTGGGCAGCGGCCTCGACAAGGCGGAAAGCGGGCGGCAGCAGGACGGGGAGGAAGCTAAGGCGTTCCTGTGCAAGGACAGCTCGGCTATCTCTTTCCCTGCGACGGAGACTGTGCACGCAGTGATCGGTGAGTGAGCGAGAGTGAGAACAGGCTCACGCCACGGATCTGAGATGGGGAAATGTCGGGGGGGATATGTGTGTGTGTGTTTGGGGGTGGAGGACTGGGAATTGCTCAGGGTCAGGATTCAGCAAACCCACCCCCCTTCCTTCCCTCCCTCCGCACGTCTACGTTTATTTCCTCCCCTCCCCTTGCAAATTCCCGATGCCAACGCTTTTCTTAAAAAAAGTTGTCTCTTTAAAGGAACCAAACTTGGGGAGATGGGGAAATAAAAGGTTGCACGACGGCTGAGGGGTTTTGTTCAGTGCGTGTGGGAGGGGAGGCTGTGGGGTTGGGGGGGTGGGGGAGAGAGAGAGGGAGGAGGACTACAAACACAAGCCGCCGCTGGTCATTCAGTCCTATACTGTCCAGGGGGCATCCGGACAAGTCTTTTCTTCTCTCTCCCAAAACAAATGGAAATAAGGGACAATAATGGCCTTTGCAGGGGGAACGGGTTATCATTAACACATTAATTGCTTATAAGTTTAGTGTGTCGCACTGTCCCGCTCAGAAAATTCATTTTGAATCGTTGTATCAGTAAGTCTGTATTATGTGAGCGAGTTCTAATTAATTCAAAAGATTTATCACCTAGCGTTTAAACTCGCACGTAATGAAACTGAGTTTTTTAAAAAGTTTTTTTATAAATAATTAGCTGTAACCGCGTGTATCATTGACTTTTGTTTTGGGATTTGAGAAATCTGTCACCTTTCCTCTTTCTCTCTCTCTCTCTGCCTCTCTCTCTGTCTCTCTGTCTTCTTCCCTCTATCCAGGTGCTGTCACCCCCGGCAGGGCTCAAGGGAAGGACGATTTGAAGGCAGCAGACGATGACTGCCGGAGTAAGGAAGAGAGTTACTCCATGGACAGTGATCTCGATTACAGCTCCGACGAGAACGGCGCGGCGCCGGCCCTTCACAAGGTAGAGGACGCGTGCCCGGGTCTGGTGGAGGAGAGCTCACACAGTCACGCCGCCACTCCGACCAACAACACGGCGGGGAACGGCAACAGCAGCAGCAAAAACCGGAGGAGGAGAACGGCTTTCACCAGCGAGCAGCTCCTGGAGCTGGAGAAGGAGTTCCACTGTAAGAAATACCTGTCGCTCACCGAGAGGTCCCAGATCGCCCACTCCCTCAAACTGAGCGAGGTGCAGGTAAAAATCTGGTTCCAGAACAGGCGGGCCAAGTGGAAACGGGTGAAAGCTGGCAATGCCAACTCCAAATCCGGGGAACCGTCCAGGAATCCCAAGATTGTGGTTCCCATACCCGTGCACGTGAGCAGGTTTGCCATCAGGAGTCAGCACCAACAGTTGGAACAACCCAGACCTTAAAAAAAGGAACTTTCAAACTTTACAAGACTTATTTTTGAAAAAAAAGACGCACACACAAAAGGACAAAACGATTTCTTTTTCTGAGTGAGAATCGAAGACTTGCCAATGGACAGACTTCCCTATTTATTATAAATGATTAAGTATACTCTGTTTGTATATAAGTACTGAGAGAAAAAAAATGCATCAGCTATATGCAGTATTTTGACTGTTTTGTGGACCAAAACTTTGTACAGTGAGACTTGCACAATGCTCAGCATTCTGGAGAGAAGGGACCGCCATAACCTCACCATTTAGCTCAACTCAAAACATTGTTCTTTCACCCGTTTGCATTGTTCCATCAAATGCCAAAAGGTAAATTTCCGTAAAATATTGCTATTTAATACTTTATTTTTAAAGCAAAAATCTGTAACCGCAGACCTTTCCATTGTGATAGATCTTTGTGGGGTTTTTTCCCCCTATTCTATATAATACTTTCTGTTTGTCCCTAGCAGAATTTGCTTTCCAAATTGCGGCTCCTCTTTTCAACGAGAAGAGAAATGTGTGTGTGTATATGTACATATGTATAAGACGGATGGTGTTAATTTATTTTACGTTTTGTCTTTTGGGGAAAGAAATTGTGGCACATTTCTTACAAATGACGAAAATTCTCCAAAAAAAAATCACGTAACAGATGACAGTTGTGAATAAACTCGAACGGCGGTTCCATAAATAATGCAGTCAGCGTTTGTAGTTACTGCCAAGTTTTCCGTTCTATAGGTTTCCGGTTAAAGATTTTAAGGGGCGTTGTTTTTTTTTGTTGAGGGGCGGGGATTGATGGGGTAAGGTGAAGCAGCCAAAAAAAAGTTTCTCGAGACGGGAGACTCTGCTTTTATTTTTGTTTTGGAACAACTGGTTTGGATGAGGGAAAGGAAAAGGCCCCAGACTGGCAAGCAATGACCCGGGCGATCTCTAGGCATCAGAAAGTTTCACAGATTCGCGGGTGGTAAACAGGGAAACGATTGAAATGATCTGAACGCGACTTTATATGAAGCTGCCCTCCCTATGACCACAGTGACCAAACCGTTGTCCTCTTAATTTTATAACACAAAACTTGTTTCGTAGCCACGTGTAAATTCAAATCACTAATGTAAAACACCTTGGCATCTCTGAGTTTGAATAAATAACCCGAGATGTTATATAAACTGGCAGTATTTCATGTGACCCAGAAACTCCACCGTAATATATTCGTGATTTGATTTCTGTATCGAATTACTATTTGAGTTTACATATGATTTAAGATTATATATCTCAAACCATCAATATGAAATCTAATCATACCCATTATCATGATTTAAGTTCATAAATGATTCGAGAAACCTGATTTGAGAAGCCTGTGTGTCCTATGATGAATATGATTTGTGCTGAAATATATACAAACTCAAACCGTGATATATGATGAGTTTAAGTCTCAAATCATAAACTCACATCTTTAGATTATATCGTCTGAATTTATATAAATCGTCACACATAAACTCATCGTATATAACTCAAATCTTATTAATAATTTAAGTTTATATATTTGTCATATAAATTCAATCATATTTGTAAACTTAAATTGTGATTTGAGTTTTTTCCGATTTGAGATATAGATATGATTTCACTGTTTATATTATGATTTCAGTTTATATATGATTTGTGTTTTTAACAATTTGAATTTATATATAATTAAGTTCATATCTATATATAAATGTATATATATTTATGAAATATATAAATTTAATTCATGATTTGTTATATGATTCGAGTTTACATATAACCAGATCACATAACTCAAATCATGTGATTTGACTTTGCTTATATGTCTCAAATCATATACCTAAATTGCAGGATTTAACTACATGATTTATATATAGAAAAGCTCCGGAATATGCTGAGCCAATTCTATATGTCATGTCAATCGATTTATCACAAAGATAAAACAGGGATCGAATTCACCAGATGAACACGTTAGTCGTTTAAAGATGTTTTACGATAAGTAAGCGATAGTGATTTTATTCCTTCCAATTCAAAGGAAATGTAGCTGGTCAAATACCTGTCCACAAGGATTTCTATTTGACATTATCCTTACCCCCATCCCATCCAACCCCACTTTGCTACAACCAACCTAAAATAACAGTAACTTGGCTGAGCTTTCACAGGGTTCAACCTGGCAAAGGTTAGTCTGTTGGGGAGTTCAAAACGTGGAGCCACGTCTGCGTACATGGGCCACGTTTTGCAAACGGGGTGACTTGGCGAGGCTGGAGACTTGCAGAGAGGCGAGCTCAGAGAAGGCGGGCAGCGATGCTCAAGCGTGTCTGGGGCGAGCTGTTTTCATAAGAGTTGCTTGTGCGTTTCCCCCCGCCTCCCGCCCCAAAAAAAGCTGTGATTTCTCCAGAGAGAAAACATTATCTACAAATCGGTAGAATTAACACACACAAGAAAATGTCAATGATCACTTGCTACACACAGCATTCACTAAACTTCCTGATTGTCCCCGTGGCTAAATCAAATTACAGGAGGTCAAAACGATTGAGGGAAAAATCATTTAGGCCTACGTTCACATCTCAGCAATTTCTCGCCCCCACCACCAACAAAGAAAAAGCCCAAAATTGCCTCTGCACCTCTGCCTCACACACATTAACACTCACACACTTTCTTCCCCCTCACAAGTGCACACACACACGCACACTCCAAAGTGTTGGCAGCGATGGTGACAGTGTTGTATTGTTGTAGCCCTGACCCAGAATAAACGATACACGTCAGGATGTAGCGAGTACAAGATAAACAACGGGGCATTTGATCGCTGTCACTATCGCCATCATCAGCGCTTTAATTTGGCTGCCTAATGAGTCAGATCACGGGGAGAGATAAAAATTGTCAATCGCCGTGGCTTTTAATGAATTTTTTCGCAAATTGTAATCAAGCACGAACGTCTCAGCCCAGTGATTAATGGGCCCCAGGAGAGATAGCTAGCAGCACCTCGCTTTTCATTACATCTCATACACGCTGCACTAAATTAACAGCAACTTGTCTGCGCTTAAAATTAAGTCCAAATGATTAATTTTGATGGGGAGGCTATAGACTAGCTCGTCCTAATAGTTACTGGCCCGCGCTGCTTCCTACAATGAACAGGGCTTCAGCACTGAATATTATTCCCTTCTCCTTGTATAAGTTGCCTACTTACAGCCGATAAATGGCCGGGGGGAGGGGTTATTTGTTAAAGTCAGAAAACTATTAATAATGACAACTCTTCAGGAAGCACACTGTGACTGAACTCTCTTGTGTGGATTGGAGATAAATTAACATACATGGGGTATTTATATACAAATCCATTTCGATGCTATCTTGCTCAATTTTCCAATAGAAACCCACTCTCCCTTCTCTGAAAATACTTAACAATTTCACTTCCCCCTGGACAGCTGCTCTTTTTGGCAGGGATCATGTCTAGTTGTAATGTCATGGATCACAGGGGTCATCGGCCAGTGTTTTTTTTTGAAAGAAAAGGTTTCTTAATCGCCCTTTGTATCTAATGAGCTCATTACCTGGAACTTGGAGAGGGGCAATAATTAGAGAGTGGCTCTGATTAAACAGCATTCACCAGCGCCCGTTTGGCGCAAAACAAAAACCTCACGCCCAGCCCACATTACAGAAAACGCCCAACTGCTGTGAAATTGTGGGCCAGGGCGAGCTCAAAATCGAGTTTTTGAGCCATCTCCGATGTACTTATGCTGGGCGGCGGGTTCGGTGATCTTAGAAGTTTAACAGTTTGCATAATCTTTAAGTGACACAGGGAACAAAAAAAAAGAGAGTCTGAAGAAACGGTGGTGCGTATTTAGAAGCTGCATGACAATGTCTAGGATTGCTTGAAGTTAATAGGAGTATTCAACGCGGGGAAATGGGTAAAGAACCATTCGCAGAGAAGAAGCCATTGGCTTGTTTATAAAATAACTGATAGAGACACATATTAATATGACGTTGACCAGATATGTAGGGTTATTTGGAATGGTCTTCCGGGTCTTGATGGTACCTGGCATATAGCTGGCAGCAATCTGAAAGCAGACCTTTCCCATCTCCTCTCTTTTACCCGCCAACAGGGGATACTCCCAGATAGTTAAAAGGCTCCAGGAGCAGCAATTCAACTCTGCAATAATGTTAAGTGCAGGATGTGTGTCTTCTCTCCTTTCATCCCGGCCTCAGGAATTCATTCACACAGGCGCTCCCAAAACACACCAGTTCCTGACCAACTCAATGACACATCGGTTTATGTCTGTTTTACAAACCTCGCTGAAATGAACCGAAATGTCACGAGAAACTTGTGACCTTTTGGAAGGGGGAAATGCACGTGTAGCAACATGGCATTGGAAGTGTGGGGACAGACATAAAGATGGGAGGATTCATTTCTCGAATTACAACTTTTTGAACCTAGCCGCCGATCCTCATGATAGGATACAGTGCACGGTCGAGGTGCGCTTTCGTTCAAATAACATGATATTTGCATTGGAAGTGGCCGCGTTGTACTGTGCACAGGGGCTTACAGAAGTTGTCTGTCTCACTGCGACTTGGCATCAGCCGGGTGCCTTGCAAGGGAGCTTAATATATGTGCGGGCGATATTCACTGTTAAAATGAAGCGAGATAGAACCTAATAAAAACCTATTAGACAGATATTAATGGAGATCTGTTCTCCCACCTCGCGCTGATTGTGTCTTGAACTCACTGCACCAGCCTGAAATGATCGTAAAACTCCAGTGTGTCTCTACAGCGAGAGGCTTCATGCAGGAGGGAACCAGTACCGGTGCGGACTCCATGTAAAACCTTTCGACAGGCTAAACTTCACAGCTCATCAAGGTCTCGAAACACATGATTTGCCTAAGTCAGGTTTTGTTTCTTTTTCCCCGAAGAAAAGGGTGTTAATTAAGGATCCTCTCCCTCACCCAGTCACTGAGCGGTTCACACTGTAGAGTCGGGCATTTTAAAAGTTGTTAACCAGGGAGCCAGTGACATCTGATAAACATTCAAGGGTTGTGAAATGAAAGCAAAATCAAGATGTAGCAGATGCACCCAGCCTCGGTCTTTCAAATATTTACTTCAATAGTTTATTGCTGCAGATACTCCGTCCTGAGGAAGAGGCAATGCATATAGAATGACCTTGGTACTGGGATAGAGGTGTAGGGTTTATTATGAAATGGTGTGCAGCCTACAGGAATACAATCCCTCATCTACCCCAAAATCTGCCAGTTCAGTGCGAGTGAGCGCTCTGATATTGCATGTGGCTCCCAATGACAGCTCAAATCAATACCAAACTTCCGCCCTGTTCAAAGGGTGAAAAGTGGAAAACCAGGAACAAAGGTCCAAATGCGAATGACTGTGAGTACACCCGAGTTCCAGATTCTGTTTCACTCGCGCGGGATCTCAGGGGCTGTTCCTGCATTGACAGCACACTTCGTTCGTTCACAGATACAAACGGTTTCAAACGCGTTCTGTAACAGACACTCCATGTACCCGGTGCAGATGCTCACTAACCAGCAGTAATGCTGGCAGACTCCTTCAGTCCGCACGGTTTAAACAAAAAACAGAGACTGCTTGTTGCAGATGTTCACTGCTTTACTGATCTGAGATGTGCCTTAACCATAACCCATTCTGAACGGTACAGATGCACGACGTGATTGAAATTGACAGTCACAGATGGACACTGACTGGTACCGACATGAAGAAGTTATTGCTGATTTACACGGAGTGCTACAGTGTCGTTGCACTGTGACCGATTGCACCGATACTGGTTCACAATCACTATTATGGGCGCACACTGACTTTTTATTGCATACCCCACTGATTACTGATGTACAGTTAGAGATGGGCAATGTTACCATGTGACGTGTTGGAGGTATACATTAAGTATTACCGATTTACACTGATTATCTGATGTGTAAGCGGGTGTATACCGACAAGTACAAGTGTATATTGACTGTCACTGATGGCTGACAAGGACAAATGTATTAATGATAACAAAATACACCACCATTACGGAAAGTTAAAGTATTCGGAAAGTGACGTGTGCACTGAATGTTTCATGTATTCACTGACATATTGTGCATGTTCACAGTGACTGTTACACATGCACAGTGGCTTTTGTAAACACTTGAGTGTTAAAAGGGCACTGTGACTTAGCTAAACTAACTGTAACCCACGTGTTATTGACGTACTCTGCTTCCAAAGCACAATGATTGTTAAAGGAACATAACGACTGTAAGTAATATACATTGATTATTAATAGTGGACACTAATTGTTGCTTTTATACACAAGTTACCGATGAATACTGATTGCCACAGGTATATTCTAACTGCTACTTAAGTACACTAAGTAGTAAAATATAGAGTGCTTTTAATGTACACTGTTGTTGATGTACACTTACTGTTACCGATCTAAACTCACTGTGACTAATTTTCCAAACTGTTTCACATGTATTGATTGTTAGTGTGTACATAGATCATTACAGGTATACACTGGCTGTTACAGGTAGGTGTGACTGTTCTGGAATACACTACTGCTGTACACCATATGCTACAAGCATGCATTGTATGTTACCAACAGGCACCTCCTGTTAATGAAGTACACTGAACATTACCGATGTGCACTGAATGTTAAATTAATTGTTATTGATGTATAATGTCTGTTTCTTAGACAAACTAACTGTAACTAAAGTACATTGATGGGTAATGATGTACACTGACTGTTAACAATACACACTTAATGCTATTAGTGTACACTAACAGTTATAAATGTGTACTGACCATTGCTGTTATATTAGCATTTAGTGGTAAACACTAAGTGTTGCAGACGTATGCTTGACTGTTACAGGTGAACACTGACAGCTACTGATGTTCTAAAGCTGTGACAGATGAACACTGACTGTTATAGTTGTATACAGAATGCTGCAAGTATATACTAACTGTTACTGATGTATAAAGACTATCACACATGTGCACTGCCTGTTACAGCTCTATGTTGAATGTCATACATGTACATTGACTATTGCTGATCTACACTGACAATTACAATTGTGCATCGACTGTTACCAATGTGCCCTCTTTTACAGATGAACAATGACTGTTACAGGCATATACTGACCTTTACACATGTACACTGTGTACACTGTTGCAACTGCACACAGTTTCTGGTGTATTCTGACTGTTATAGGTGTACACAAAATGTTACAGATATGCACTCACTTTTCCATCTATACAATGCCTAGTCATGACGAGCAGTCACTCTTCCAGGTGCACACTGGCATTTAAAGGAGGATATTTACTGCTCTCATTGTGCACAGACGGCTAATGACTCACACTTTGTGTTTCAGCTTTATTGTGTTATATTTCTACACTGACTGTTATAAATCTACACTGACATAAGCTGATTGTAGCTGGTGGATATTGACTATCATGGATGTACATCAACTGTTACAGGTGTGCACGAACTATTACAGGTGTACACCCTGAATGTCAAATATTTTCACTCACTGTTACTGACATTCATTGATGGCTAGAGGTAATCACTTTTGTTGATGTGCACCAACTGTTAAAGCTGTACATTAACTATTAATCTGAGTGTAAAGAATTAGCCACTCACTGTTTTATCTTTACACTCACTGGTCCTGATGTATGCGGACCATATTAGATGAAAGCTGAATGTTGATAACATACATTGTTACTGTTGTGTCCTGGCTGTTCGTACTGACTGAGTATAATTTACAATTAGGGATTCCGGTTTATGATAACCATTAACATTGCACAGTAACTGTTATTGGCCTTCACTGATTGTCTCTGATGTATGCTGACACTTAGTGGCAGACTTTGACCAGTAACAATTTGTACTGCCTGTTACTGTTGTACACTGACTGTTAAACATATACAGAGAATGTTGCAGATGTTTGCTGACTGTTACTGCTGTTGACTGACAGGTATAAGTAAACACTAACTAATACAATGTATACTACCACAGCTATTTACTATGAGTGTATGGAGTTACAGCTACCAAACTCGCTGTTGCATGCCTGCCCTGACAGTGACATACACTAGAAACTGAAAATATACATGGCATTTTGTTGTCAATGCTGACACACAGACTGTTACACATATAAAATGACTGTTTCAGATGAACACTGACTGCTTCAGGCATGCATAAACCAGTATAGGTTACATTGTCTGTGTAATATATTAATAATATCATCTGAGTATTTCAGGTGTACGTTAACTACTACTGATATACTATGTGTGTAGAGTTACAAGGGTACACTATAGCCGATGTTCACAGTTGCAGTTACAGACTGACCATTACCAAAGTACCTTGACTGTCACATTTTCACACTGCTCTTTAATGATGTACACTGACTATTAATCATGTATGCTGTGTTTTGGGGGGTGGCTAGCTTCTAATGATGCCAACATCATGCATTCAATTCCTGCATCAACTGAGTTTACCATGAAGGGTGGTCCTTCTCAATGTCTCCCCTCACCTGAGGTGTGGTAACACTAAAGTTAAACCACCACCAGTTACGTCTCTCAAATGAGAGAGCAGCCTATGGTCCCCAAGGACTATGACAACTTTACACTGTGTATTCCACTGATATACCGGCTATTATAGATTTCCTGGTGGCGCTGACCATTACATGATGTAAGTTGACTGTTAGGGCAACACCCCGTTGCAGAATACTCCTGTTTTATACATATACTGTTATAGTTGTACACTGCCTGTCACTGATGAACACTAACTGCTAAAAGTGGTTGTTACACCTGCACATTGACTGTTACTTACTGACAATTTTTGATGTGTGCCGACTTTTACAGGTTTACACTGTCTCTGATGAATGTACACTGACTATTAATGATGTACGTTTTGAAGGTGCTGTCTTTCAGACGAGACATTAGGCAAAAGGACCATCTGCCCAGTATTGTGTGTGGAAAATATCCCATGGCACTATTTTGAAGAAGAGCAGGGGGAGTTACTCCAAGTGTACTGGCTAATGGTTACCCCTCAATCAATATTACATTTATCTGATAATGACCACATTGTCCTCCAAGAGTGTGCAAATTGGCTGCTTCAATTCCAACAGTGACACATTTCAAAAGTACTTTGAGAGCTCCAGTGCTTGTGAAAAAAAAATGCTACAGAAATGGAAGTCTTCCCTTAACAATGAGATGTTAATGAGATACACTGAACGTTACAAATACACACTGGTGTACAGTGACTCTACACCGATTGTTCCAGTATGTTGCCCACCGTATGTGCTGAATTGGTACAGTATTGCCGAACCGTACAGGTAGAATGGGCCGAAAGGCCTCCTTCTGCACCGAAACATTTCGCACACTAACCGGTTCTAACCATTGTAAACGCACAAAGAATGGTTACAGCACCGAAGGAGACCATTCAGCCCTTCGAATCTGTCTCGGCTGTCCACTATCAGCTCCGCATCCGGTTGGAGTCAGCAATAGTCTTCTCTGTGGTCAGAGGAGCTAGTCCAGTGACACAGACTTTGAAAGTGGCCGGTTTCTATAGCAATGCAAAACACACAACTTGAGCAGAGACACGGGGCGGCGCCAGGAGCTGAACCCTCTCGCCTCCCTCCCGGGAGTGCATTGACTGCGGGATTCACTCTAATCGGCTTTAGGATTTGATTCTGCCGCCTTTGTCCCACAGACAGCGCTGCCTTTGTGATGTGACCGCCACTTGTTTAAAGAGCTCCTTCCCTCCAGTTTGTGAATGCGGTGATGTGAGGCATTGCTTGAATTACACATGGATCAAGCGGGATTACACTGAACTGATCCCCATTAATAGTTGGAATCAATCTGCATGATGTTCCGGGCCTGGTCTGCAGACTCACTTAACAGAGAGGAAGAAAGGAAAAGCTACTTTTTCACAACGCAGGCACACTTTCCACTGAGTTTGAGCGAGATTCTCTGCTCTCTGGATGTGGAGCCCTGAAATTCTGTTCGAGTATTTACCTAGAAATGTTGTGACTGCGACTGTAGCTCACCATTTCATTGTGTGCCTAGTTAGATGCAGCTCTTGGGAGTTGATTCATCTCCTGTGAGAATCTTAATGATTTACTTTCAGGGATAATGGTTCTACAGTCAGAGTTGGTATCCTACATTAACAATAATAAAAACAGAAATGGCTGGAAAAGCTGCATCTGCAGAGGGAGATCAGAGTTAACATTTCTGGTCCATTGACCCTTCTTCTAACCTAGTGTCCTATATTAATGTGGAATCGTTGAATCCCTACAGTGAGGAAGCAGGCCATTCAGCCCATCGAGTCCACTCTGACCCTCCAAAGAGCATCCCACCCAGACCCAAGCCCCTACCCTGTCCCAGTAACCCCGCATTTCCGGTGGCTAAACCACCCATTTAGTGGGTTAACGGTACCTCTCTCTAGGTAGAGACGGATAGGCCATTCATTCCATCCAGCCTATCCCACTGTTTAACTAGGCGTAACTTTTTTAGATAACATATTTGGACTTGTGAAGGTGGGTCTTGAATCCAGACCTCTGGTCCAGATTTTGGATATTACCACTGTGTCTTATGAACTTCATCAAGGATATAAAGGCAGACAGCACTTTTCAGTCAGTTCTGAAGAAGTCATACCTAACTCAAAACGTTAAATCTGCTCCTCTCTCTACGGATGCCGACAGACCTGCTGAATTTCTCCGGCATATTCTCACTTGAGGCAGTCACCCCTTGTTGGAAGGGACACTTTGAGGATCTCCTCGACCATGACTTAGCCTTCCACGTGAGTGCACTCAGCCATATCCCACAGCATTCAACCCTGTCATCGTCTCAGCCCGACATCAAGCTGGAAAGGCCATCTGGAAGCTGAGAACCAAAGTGACGCCCAGGGCAGACAGAATCCCTGCTGAAATACAGTGGCGAAACACTCTCAGCTTTCATGAATACATGACATCTCTCCCCAACCGGGAGCATGCCAAGTAATCTCCAATATGCCATAACAATGATTACCTTTGATAAAGGAGATAAGACTATTTGTGGTAACTTACAGGGGTGTCTTCCTGCCGTCTTGCCACCGGGTGGGTCATTGCAAAGATCCTCCTCAATCATCTCCTCCCAGTGACTGAAGAGCACCTTCAGGAGTCACAAAGCAGATTCCAACCATCAATGGACACAGTGGACATGGTCTTCACAGCAAGACAAGTCCAAGGAACATGCAGAGAGCAGCAAGAACTTCTTATTTGACTTCACGAGGCATCTGACTCTGTTCCTTGATCATCAAAATCCACAGTGAGGCATTGGATAATATGGATCAATTCTCATGCCCTGATGGACTCCAATCGGTGAGGATGGACATTGACAATGAACTTCAACATCACCTCCAGTGTGTCAGTACAGCTTTTGGCCACATGAGGAACAGTATGTTTGATGATAGATCTCAAGCCTGACACCAAGCTTGTGGTCTACAGGGTAGCTATATGTGTCAGAGGCATAGGCACCGTGCAGGAATCCCCTGAGAAAGATCACCAGCAATGTCTTTGTGACATCCTGCCAATCCGCTGGCAGGGTCAGTGCTCTGTTATCAGTGTCCTCTCTCAAGGCGACATCCCTCAGTATTGAGGCACAGATTCCTAATCGATCAGCTATGTTGAGTGAGTCCCATTGCCCATATGCCTGACACAGGATTCCTAAAACAAACTTAAATCCGAGCTTCATCACAGCCAGCAGTTACCAGGACAGCGGAGAAAGTACTTTCAGTGATGTAGCCTCCATGATTCTCTAGGGTATAGAATTTCAAGCATTAACTACCTTCTGGGAGGAGGAACTTTATCGCCTCTCATTTTTGAATGAATGCCTCCTTATTCTGTAACCGTGTCCCCTAGTTTGATATTCCCCCTCTGGTAGAAAGATTTTCTTGACATTTACTCTGTCTACCCCTCTTGAAATCTTGTAAGTTGCAATAAGATTATTCCTCATTCTCCTGAACTCTAATGAATAAAGGTGTGAGCTGTTTAGCCATTCTTGATAAAGTCAACTCCTTCATCCTAGGAATCAGTCTCTTTTGAACTGTCTCCATTATCAGTATTTTTTTTAAATACCAGGAACCAAAACAGTATATAGTACTCCAGATGCATCCTCACCAACACCCTACACTATCAAGTCTTTCCTGTTTTTAAATTCCAATAGAGGTCAACATTTTATTTGCCTTCTTGTTTACAAGTGGCAGCTGCATGCTATCTTCTTGTGTTTCCTCCACAAGAGCACCCAGATCCCTGTGTATTACACCTTTTTGGAGTGTCTCTCTATTTAATTAATAGTATATCCTTTAATTCTTCTATCAAAGCGCATGACTTTGCACTTTTCTTCATTAATCTCCATCTGCCAAGTTTTTGTAACTCAACCTGTCTATAAGCCCTTGCAGATTCCTTCAGTCCTTATCACAATATGCTCTCCCACTGATTCTTCTTTATCATAGGATAACTATATAAATATAAATAACATCATGCATATGGATACATTACACTCTGTTCCCTTTTCTAAGTCATTAATATAGATAGTACATAACTGAGGCCCTAGGAATGATCCTTGTGACACTCCAAAAGCTATGTCCTTTCAACCGAAAAAAAGACCCATGCAATCAGATTCTATTTTCTATATGTTAACCAACCTCAATTAAAGTTAATACCATACCTGCAATACCACAAACTCTTATGAAATAACCGTTTTGATGCGGCACCTACTCAAATATCTTCTAGAAATCCAAATACACTATATTTACCAGTGTCCCTTTATCAACTCTGGTCGTTAATCTTGAAAGAACTCACGCAAATTTGCCAAACATCATTTGCCTTTCACAAAACCACATTGACTCTGTTTGATTGTGTTAATCTTTTCTAAATAAAGCGGGGGAAAGAACAGAAGTTGCTAGAAATGCTTAGCAGGTCTGGCAGCATCTGGGGAGAAAAATCAGAGTTAACGTTTCAGGTCCGGTGACCCTTCCGTAGTTCTGAGCATCCGCATTTCTTTCAGTTTTTATCCTTTTCTAAATGTCTTGCAATTTCTTCCTTAATTATTATCTTTGGCATTTTCCCAATGAGAGATATTATGTTAACTGTCTTACAGTTTCCTGCTTTCTGTATTTCTCCTTTCTTGAACAGGGGCATCACACTATTCTCAGTGAGTTTTGGAATATTTTGACCAACACCTCTACTACCTCTGCAACTACGTCCTTTAAAACCCTTGAATTCAGGCATCAGGTCCTGGTGACTTGTCTGTATTCAACCCCATTAGTTTGTCAAATATTTGTCCCTCATAATAGAGACTGTTACCAGATATTTCCTCACATTAGTATCTTGCTTATCTGTTACCTTTGGATGTCTCCCATTATGAGGACCCAATGCAAAATATTTATTTAAATTATCAGCCAATTCCCTGTTCCCCATTATTAATTCCTAGTTGCATCCTCCAAGTGTCCCTCACATACTTTAGCTACTCTCTTTTCATATACCCACCGAAGCTCTTGCTGTTTGTTTTTATATTTCTTGCCATCTACTTTCATAATCAATTTTCCCCTTTTTTATTAGCTTTTTAGTCACCCACCACTGGTTCCTAAAAGTTTCCAATCCTGTCACCTGCCATCAGCTTTTGTCATTTATTATGTTTTATTTTTCGAATGCATACTTTCCTTAACTGCCTTTGTTAACCACGGCTGGTTCATCCTACTTCTAAATGTCTGTCTTTTTGACCAGAATAAAGTATTGCTGAATATTATGAAATATCTACTTAAATGTTTAGCCCCTTTCATCCACTGACCTTCCTCCAGCCTATTTTTCCTGTCTGCTTTAGACAACTCTTTTCTCCTACAGCTGTAATTGCCCTTATTTTAGTTGAAGACACCGATTTGACACCCATTTTGTTTTCGCTCAAACTGAATTTGAGCTTCTACCATGTTGTTATTGTCACCTCCTAGAGGACATCTCTTATTAATCCTAACTCATTACACATTACTGGATCTAAAATAGCCTGTTCCTGGTTATGTTCTGTGATGTACAGCTCTAAGAAACAATTAGTGATACAATCTACAAATTTACCTTCACCCATCTGATTTGTTCAGTCACTATGCAGATTAAAGTCACCAGTGACAATTGTAGGACTCTTCTTTCACACCTCCATTGTCTCCCACTTTGTCTTGGAGTGAGGCAACTCTTTGGGGCCTATTGATGACTTCTACCCATAACTTCTTTCCGTTACTATTGCTTATTTCCACACAAACCAATTCCACATCACAACCCATTACATTTATATCATTACAAACCACCACACTGATTTCTTCCTTTACTAACAAAGCTACCCCATCTCCTTTTCCATTTTGTCTACTCTTCTGGAACATCGAATACACTTGAATATTGAGTCCCCAGTCTTGATCATCAACAACATATCGGAAATAGCTATCAAGTCATTGTCCATTGTTTCTATTTGTGCCTTTGACTTATCTATCCTTTTGCATGCATTTAGCCTTAAGCTTTGACTTTTTACCAGTAGAACTTACTCCAGTTCTCATTTCTGCTACACACCTCTGCATTTATTTTCTACCCATTCCTGTCAAACTTTGATTATCATCCAACACTTCTGCTCTTTTGTTCCTTTTTCACTTTTCATACTTCACTTCATTTGAATCCTCTCCCAACCCCTCCCTCTAATTAGTTTAAAGTTCAATCTACAATGTTAGTTATTTGATTTGCCAGGACTCTGGACCCAGCATGGTTCAAATGAAGATCTACCACTGAAACAGCTCTCTCTTTCCCCAGTACTCACACCAGTGCCCCATGAATCAGACTCAATTTCTCACACGCCAATCTTTGAGCCATGCATTTACCTCTCTAATCTCATTTACCCTATGCCAGTTTGCATGTGGCTCAGATAGGCATCCTGAGCGTATTACTTTTGAATTCTGGTTTTTAATTTAGCCTTGAACTGTTCTCAATCCCTCAGCAGTACCACTTTCCTAGTCCTATCTATGTCATTGGTACTTATGAGGACTAAGACAACTGGATCCTTATCACGCCTGCCCCCCAACATCGCACTCCCATCTCCCACCCATTGCAAGTTCCTCTCTCGCACGGAAGAGATTTCCTGAATCTTGGCACCAGGTAGGTAATATAATCTTTGAGACTCTCTGTCTTTACTGGAGAGAATAGTATTTATTCCCCTAACTATGCTATTCTCTATTACTATATTTCTCTTTTCTCTCCCCACTTGAATGGCTGTCTGGACCATGAGGTTTGCTCATCCTTCCTTCAATCTGTATCCTTGTTCCACACTGGGAGCAAGAACCTTGTTCCTATTGAATAAGGGTGGTGGCTGAGTCTCCTCGAAAGCTAAATTCTGGCTCCTAATCACTCACAGTCATACTCTCCCATCCATGACCACGGACCAAATTTGATGTCATTTATCTAAGGGGTGTGACTGTCACCTGAAACACAGCATCCATGTATACCTCTCCCTGTTCCTGACGTGCTGCAGTGTCTGCAGCTCACCAACTCTGAACTGAAGATCCTTGACCAGCCAACGCTTGCTGAAGATGTGTTCACCTCTGGATCACACTGGAGTCCACCAGCTCCCATGTAGTGCAGCTGCAACACATCGCCTGCCTGGCCTTGTCTATTCCATTGAATTAATTTATTTGGATCCTAAGTATTTTAGAAATGAAGTTCTTAATTGTACTCTTTAGCTGCAACAACATCTCTTGGTTTAACCCACTTGGTTAATCAAACGAGACAGAGAAGAAATACCCACCAGTCACCAATTTCCTGTGACATCACAGTTCAGTTCTGACAGCTTGAAGGGGCTTTCCGCTGCTGACTTTTTATCTCCCACTACTGCTGCCCATCTCACACAGGTCCACTCTTCTCTTTATTACTGTCCTTAATGCTCTCTCTTGGGCTGTTTCAGAAGAGCAAGGTCCTCCTCTCTCACCTTTACATTTTGTTTTCATTACTCGTGCTGTCAAATGGCACATCCGACACTTAGGACCAATGGTATGTGGGCCAAACCCTTCAAGGTGTGGGGCAGATCAAATTTTCTTCGCTAACACTCATGAAAAGTATCTTGGGATGTTTGATTATGCTAAAGGCTCTATATAAATGCCAACTGTTCTTATTATTGTGGATCTAATGAAGAGTATCAACCAAGTAACTAATCCATGAACTTGTATATGAAGGAAATGCAAGGCATTGTAAGTGAAAATATGTCATGTACGTCCACATCACTGGTCAATCAGACAAGATTTGAGACAATTGAAATTTTGAATATCTTCATTCAGGAGTTTAACTGGGAAGCAACCATCTTTAAACCAGACAAACCCATTACAGGGCAGATTCAGGAAATATGGAAGATTTGGATAGATACCTCGATGCAATCTTGCCATGGTGGGATATCATTAAAGGTTAGTGATCTGAGAACAAAGACCAATCCTTTTAGGTGAATTAGTTCTGATCCTTTAAGTCAAGGTTCTGTTGATGCTAAAGGAGGTTAGAGTCCATGACAATGATTGCTCTCGGTGGGCTAAGGGCAATTGGGATTTTAGAAATTAAATAAAACAACATTAAGAGTTAAAGGAAAACAGAATGAAAGATGGAAGTGAGAAGTAAAGACAGAGGCAATTTAAATCCAGAAACTTTGAAGATAAGCTTGTCGAGCAACAAGGGTTTAACAAGAAAAGACCACCTAGGTAGTCCCATCCTGAAAAGGACATAATGTCGTCAAAGAGGCAAATAAGAGGAAAACAAATCTGAAGAAAATTAAAGGGGAAAGAAAGATAGGAAAAATTCCTCTCTGATTTTACCAGGAGATCCCCCTCAAGTTATATCACTTGGTATCTAGCTCCAACTGAACCAGGTGACAGTCCAGTTCTCTCCCAGTGAAATCAGCATTCCCAGGACAAATCTTTCCAAGTACCAAACCACACAATTGGAACCTATGTCCTCCCATTGTTCAGCCCATTTATCTGGTTTGTAACTTCCTCCCTGGCTCTGTGAGCTGTTTCGAGCACTTACAAATGATATATTTCATCGTCTTTATTACTTTCACCCACTAACTGTTACACTCTGAAATAAATATACCAATAAAATCTTTGCCCAAGTGCGTTTCCTAAATCCACGATGGTTCGGATTCATTGGTTCTTCCCACTCCTGAATTGTTTCATTTTAATGGCCTCCAATATTTTTTGCATTGTAGATGTCAAGCTAACAGGTCTCTAATTCCAAGCATCATATGTTCCTTTATTATTAGCTTTGTGGCCAATGAGCGTTGAAAAATTACTGCAACAATTCCTTCACTGCCAGCCTCATTTCTTTTAGTACAGTCAGGTCCGTTATGAATTTTCAATGACTTCAGGTTCTTAATGACCATCTCATGGATGACCAGCGTTTGTACCTTTGGCGCAACAACAATTTGCATTTATAAACAACCTACAACACAGCAAAACTTATTTCAGTCACCAAACAAAATTTCATTCTGATCTGCAAAGTGCAAGTCCAAAAGCTTGGGCAAAGAGGCAGAGAGCATCTTAAGGGAGGAGGGAGAGACGCACAGAGAGAGAGAGAGAGAGAGCGAGAGAGACAGACAGACAGACACACACACACACACACACACACACACACACACACACACACACACAGAGTATAAATTCCCGACCGTTAACGCTGATACAGCTTCAAGTGTGACTATCAATGTTGGAGTGTTGAAAATGCGAGTAAACTTTAATTCTCTATCTGACCCACATAAATCAAAGTAGATAATGGTAAAAAATTAGGTTTCTTTATTGCCTGCCATGGCTGAGATGATGATGAGCCCAAAACTGAGTTAGAAGACTATGGGGTTCAAGTCCCACTCTAAAGATTTGAGCATGTCCTCTTGACTGATATTCTTGTGCAGTGCTGAGGGTGTGCCACGTTGTCAGATATGCACCCTTTCACATGACGCATTAAACTGAGACCCTGTTAGCTAAGTGTAGATCCTGTGACTTTACTTCAAAGATGAGCGGTGGAGTTATCCCCCCTGCATCCAGGTCAATTTTTATCCATCAAGCAACATTGCTAAGGAAGACATGATCTGGTCATTGTCACACAATGTCACAAATAGATGCAAGGTCAGCTGTTTCCCCTGAGTGGGGAGTTTAGAACCACAGAGCATAATTTAAAAATAATTTCCACACCATTGCAATGATTGTGGTCTACAGCAAGGTGTTGAAACAACAGAACCATCCCCCAGGTAGAGGAGGGAGTATCGGGGAAACTCTCCCAGGCTCTGTGCTGAGACCATAGGCCCCTGGGAGGAATACCTGGGTGGGTCTTCCAATGAGCGAGAGTGAGCTGCTGTTTCATTTCTGGGTTCGCTTTAAGGCAGGAGGGCAGATTTCAGAATGTAGGCAGCACAGCGCTGTTTGTGTGACTCATGAGTTTTCGAAAACAATGATTTCGACATCATTAAAATTGTACCTTAGAAGTAAAAAGTGGATATACAAGAGGCAGCAGAGAATGGCACTCCCAGCAAAGCTAAACCTACCAACTCAGAGACCTCCATTTGCACAGTGTGGATGGTGGGGGGAGGAAGCTAGAGAGACTTGGGGGTGGGGGGGTTGCACCGTGTTATTTAGAGTTAGATTTATTTGTCACATGTACTAAGTATAGGAATACGTAAGTACATGTACTAAGTATAGGCATACATTGCTACAGTGAAAAGTGCACAAAGTCGCCATTCACTAGTGCCAACTTGGTTACAAAAACCAAAATTAAAAGTATGAACAGAACCAAAAGGTAAGCAAGAGGAAAAAAGTCCAGATCTCAGAGTCCCAAGTCCCATCACCACAACCCTGGGAGTGGGTGTTGGGGAGGTCTCCCATAAGGTCATTTACCCCAAAAGGAGTCACATAGTGTAATTTGCCCTGGGAAGGCGGTGTTCACAGCCTAATTTGCTTCAGGGATTACTCACACTGTGATATCCCTGGGGCTGATGGGGGAGTCCTGCACACTGAGTGTTTACCCAGGAGGGGGCGTTTTCTACACTGGGTGGGGGAGTGGAGGGAGCTCAGTGTTTATCCTGGAGAGGGGCTTTGTCCATTGGGGCGAGGGAGCATAGACCTGCACACTATGGGTTAACCCAGGTCCCACACCCTCCTCATGATGCTTCTCCCAATCAAAGGTTTATGCACACTTGGAATAAGGGAATTGGAACCCCAGAAGTTCAGATTACCCTGGTCTGATTTGTGCTCACATGTCTGATTTATTAGCTCTTTGTCTTTGCATTTTGTTGGTCTGGAGCTTTGGAATAAGCTATTACCTGGATAAAACAAATCCAATACCAGACCTGAGGGGTTATCGCCTTCAGGAAAGGCTGAACAGGCTGGAGATATTTTCTCCAGGAGAGACAAGGTTGAGGGGTGACCTGAGAGAGGGTCTCCAAATTATGGAATGCTTTAACAGGATGGATATAGAAAAGATTTTTTTTAATGTATGGGAGGCCAAAATTAGTCATAAATAAGATAGTCACTAATAGATTCAACAGAGACTTCAGGAGAAACTGCTTTACCCTGGCACAGACCCAGCGGGCGAAGGGAGCTGTTTCTGTGCTGTACTGTCCTGTGGTCTATGATCTATATTCTATGTTCCATGAAAGTGGTGAGACTGTAGTAATCACTACCACACTGAGTAGTTGAGGTGAATGGCATGGATGCAATTAAGTGGTACAGGAGGGAAAATCAAGACATGGACGTACGGATATGGTAACGTGAAGAGGGTTGAAAGGAGTCTCGAGAGGATAAACTTTTCCATGGCTCTAAATTCTGTGCAATACTATAACACTCCCAATCTAAGGTTATGCCTGTTAATGTATATGTGAGCAAATAGGAGTACGCATCTAAACTTTATATATGGCAGACACTGATGCACCTTGCAGCAATAAACCTTTTGGCCATAGTTTTATAATGGATCTTGTAACCATTGGGTGTATAAGTCCTGACTCTTCACTGATTTGAATGTCAATAGTAGTCCTTGAAACAACCCAGTGTTTTCAGAGATAGCGAAAACTGCCGATGCTGGCGTTTGAGATAACACAGTGTGGAGCTGGAGGAACACAGCAGGCCAGGCAGCATCAGAGGAGCAGGAAAGCTCACGTATCGGGTCGGGACCCTTCTTCAGAAATTTTCAGAGTAGGACACGTTTCTGTAAGAACGCACAAGTTTCAGATCTCAAACAACCCATGGCCCAATCAGTTCCCAGTGCTGTTCTCATGTGCTTACCAGTGACAGAGTCACTTTTGTCAATAGTTTGCGGCTAGATCATTGCTTAGTCTTATAAACTGGACTCCATGTAAACCCGTTACTACCCCCACCCTTACTCTACAAACTTGTAGCTCCACTAATGGCTTATCAGTAACATGGACTTGGAGGTGATTGGTCAGTAAATGAGTGTTATCATTAACTCCAGTATCCTGACTCAGTCAGGGGCTAGACACAAGTGAGGTTCCCATTGCTGAGGGCTGTCTTGTCTTTATTGTTTCATGGGATGTGGGCTTCACTAGCAAGGCAAGTATTTTCTACCCTTCCATAATTGCCCTTGGACTGGATAGCAATGTTAAAGCATTGCAGAGGGCAGTTATCCAATAAGTCCTGCTGGACAACTGGATGGTAACTGTTAATGCAACAAAAAACATCTGAACACATCTCACAGGACACCAAGACGCGGAGGAGTGGTTAGAGTCATACCTGACACATAGGAAGATGGTTGTGGTTGTTGGAGGTCAGTCATCTCAGCTCCAAGACATCTCTGCAGGAGTTCCTCAGTGTAGTGTCCTAGTCGCAACCATCTACAGCTGCTTCATCAGTGATCTTCCCTCCATCATTAGGTCAGAAGTGGGGATGTTCGCCGATGATTGCACAATGTTCAGCACCATTCGTGACTCCTCAGATACTGAAGCAGTCCATGTTCAAATGCAGCAAGATCTGGACCATATCCAGGCTTGGGCTGATAAGTGGCAAGTAACATTCATGCTACACAAATGCCAGGCCATGACTATCACCAATGAGAGGCAGTCTAACCACCGCCCTTTGACATTCAATGGTGTTACCATCACTGAATCCTCCACTATCAACATCCTGGGGGTTACCATTGACCAGAAACTCAATTTCACTCACCACATAAATACAATGGCTACAAGAGCAGGTCAGAGGCTAGGAATACCGCAGCAAGTAATACACCCCCCGACTCCCCAAAGCCTGTCCATCATCTACAAGGCACAAGTCAGGAGTGTGATGGAATACTCCCCACTTGCCTGGATGGGTGCAGCCCTAACAACACTCAGGAAGCTTGATATCATCCAGGACAATGCAGCCCACTTGATTAGCACTACATCCACAAACATCCACTCCCTCTATCACTGATGTTCAGTAGCAGCAGTATGTACTACCTACAAGATGCACTGCAGAAAATCACCAAAGATCCTCAGACAGCACCTTCCAAACCCACGGCCACTTCCATCTAGAAGGACAAGGGCAGCAGATACATGGGAACACCACCCCCTTCAAGATCCCCTCCAAGCCCTCACCATCCTGACTTGAAAATATATCACTGTTCCTTCACTTTTGCTGGGTTTCCTCCGGGTCCTCTGGTTTCCTCCCACAGTGCAAAGATGTGCAGGTTAGGTGGATTGACCATGCTAAATTGCCCATAGCATCCAGGGATGAACAGGCTAGGTGGATTAGCCATGGGAACTGTGGGGTTGTGGGGATGGGGTAACGGGGGAAGGTCTGGGTGGGATGCTCTTTGGAGGTTCAGTGTGGACTCAATGGGCCAAATGTCCTGCTGTAGTGATTGTATGATTCTATCAGATCTCCTCTCAGCCTTTCTCCCTCCAAGAGAATGGTCCTAGTTCCTAAAGCTTCCCATTCCCGGACCCATTCTTGTAGATCGCTTCTGCAGTCTCTCCAATGCATCCTTTCCAATCTGTGATACCCAGAACTGTGCACAATGCTCCAGCTGAGGTCCAACAAGTATTGTATGAAAGAATAAACAAATATAAGTCGGGATAAAAGGTACTGCAGATGCTGGAGAATCCGAGATAACAAGCATGGGGCTGGATGAACACAGCAGGTCAAGCAGCATCATAGGAGCAGGAAAACTCGACGTTTCGGGCCTAAACCCTTCATCAGAAAAAGGGTTTAGGCCCGA